>JAODLI010001444.1:0-11236 GCA_027575585.1 Percopsis omiscomaycus
ACTCACAGTGAGTACAGTTACAGTGTTAAGACTCACAGTGAGTACAGTTACAGTATTAAGACCTACAGTGAGTACAGGTTAGACATCTTACAGGTAGGAGGATCGAAGAGAGGATCGAACCTAAGAACTTCCGGCTGTGAGTTAACCACTGGACTATGCTACCACACACACACACACACACACGCACACACACGCACACACACACACATGTCATGTCTATGCCATACTTACTGGTTGACACAAGCCCTCCGTGCACGGTTGGCACATGGTGTTCCCCAGCAACGGTGCAGATGGCATGGGGGGGGGACAGACAAGCGTCTCCAGGTGCAGATGTGTGCGTGACAAGGTGACTGACAGATTGCCAGGACACCAGAGGAAGGTTTCTGCATTCTCTCCTCTCTTCGCCTGAAGCTCCCTTGCTCCCCTGAGCCCCTTCCTAAATCGTCACGCGAGCGTCCTCGTCGCACACCCAGGCCTGAGACGAGAGGTGTCTGCTCTCATGGAAACAGCCAGAACACACACACCGACGAGCGCCAATAGAGAGATGTCTTCCCTGGACACGTACTGTAGCTGTCCTCTCCGGGTCATCTCAGAGACCCCTGACGCGTCTACCTCACTGGACGCTGCGGCGTCTGAGTGATGTAGTGAGGATCAGAGATTCGCTGTAGCCTGGAGGCCCTGTGCCAGGCCCTGCGGCTTATCAGCCCCACTGATTGTCTGACTTTCAACCATCGCCCCCCGTCGGCACGACGACAGGCTTCAAAAGAGCCTGCACCTAGGAAACTGACTCAAGGAAAGCTGTTTCCGTTAACATCGCAGGACATCCCATCATACTCCATTCTGTCCCCCCCTTTCAACAGAGAAATTGTCCTGCCCCAGACAGCTACAAATTCGCGTCGCGCAGACACCACGCATCGAGTCAATTTACCCTCGGAGAGTGATGTTGTGAAGCGAGACTATCGCCCACACTGGGCTGTGACAAGCCATCATCTCTGATACAGACTGCTACCTCCTGGGCCTGCGAGCGATAGCGCGACACACCGAGCTCCAGTCTAGCCACTTATCTGGCCAGGAGAGCAGCTGTCTGCGTGTGTGTGTGTGTGTGTGTGTGTGTGTGTGTGTGTGTGTGTGGGCTTAGCGTCTGTGACACGGATGGCATCTGGCTCTTGACATGTTGACATCGGTGTTGGGGTTGTTACTCAAAAAAAGGTAAAGTAATGCTTTTACTCATTTACTGGTAGAAAGTACTTTGTTACACTACTTGTTACTAGTAGTAGTAGTAATTGTAACGCAATTACTTTTGCGTTACTCCGAAACATCGCCTGAGATGCATCGTCACGTAATTGCCAATTAACAATTTCATTATCAGCACAAATCCCTATCCTAATAAGGACATACGCAAGCTTTCTTTTGTGCTCTTTAATAAAATATTATCAGAAAGCCGACAGCAAGGTCGGTAAAAACCAGCCCAAAAAAGTAACTACATAATTATTTGATTAGTAACTGTAATGTGATTACTGAATGCGTTACAGACAAATGTAATGTGATTACAGTAAATAACCCATAGGGATGTATAGTCTCAAAGGGTATAGGACTGTCAACTAATATTCAAAATTCGAATATATATATTCGAATATTTTTTTTTTAAACAGACGTTCGAATGTGAAAATATATATTTGATTGTGAAAAAAAGAAAAGAAAAGCAGCGCTATTCGGCTCTCTTGAAAATAAAATGTAGGTCTAGCTAAAACGAGCCAATAATTCAACAACAACCATGTGGTGATGATGGCAGAGAGTTCACAACCCAACTGGGCGGCAGAGAGAGTGATCTGCACTCTGAGCAATCTACAAAAGCCAGACGGCAAAATGGTGGAACATCGAGATAACATTCACATTTACATTTACAGCGTTTAGCAGGCGCTTTTATCCAAAGCGACTTAAAATTAGTACATTTGTCAACAGTGGAACTGGTTAACCACCAGTATTTGCAAGCACATAACATTCTCCATAGAATAAGCGGAGCATCATGTAACAAGGTTACTTCACTTGTGCATTTGCAGAACATTACTCGAAAGTTATCATTCGCTCCTCAAACAGTCAATAATTGCAAAAATCGAAAGTTATCATTCACTCTTCAAACAGGCAATAATTGCTAACGGTAAAGTGCTAATAATCTAAGAGTTTATATAAGAGTGGATAGAAGGAAAACATTTTTTAAAGGGAGGAAAGGAGGATAGAATATGGATTATTATAGTGGGATTAGTGCTATGAGGTGGAAAGATCGGTGGCCAAGGTACCGAGATGGATCTTGAAGAGGTGGGTCTTAAGCCTCTTGTGGAAGATTGGTAGTGACTATACTGTTCTGACTGCTGCAGGGAGCTCATTCCACCATTACGGTGCCAGGACAGAGAAGAGGCTGGACGTAGCGACGGAGGTGCCAGCCTGCCAGCCGAGGTGGTAGATCTTAGTGCTCTGGCCGGGGCTTGGAATCTTACCATTGCTTGGAGGTAGAGCAGGGCGGTTCCTTTTGCTGCCTTGTAGGCCAACACTAATGTCTTGAATCAGATGCGGGCTGAGACGGGGAGCCAGTGAAGGTCTCAGAAGAGGGGGGTTAAGTGGGAGAACTTTGGTTGGTTGAAAACAAGACGGGCTGCTGCATTTCGGATTCGTTGTAAGGGGTCTGGTAGCAGAGACCGGTAACCCGGCGAGTAGAGAGTTACAGTAGTCTAGGCGTGACATTACTACAGCTTGGACTTGGAGCTGTTGTATGCAGGCCAGGTGAGCTACGGTTAACCTGCCACTCGACCACTGGCAACCTGAGGGCGCATCTCCAATATATTATCTCACTTGTATAAAAATTTGACGAATTGAGGCGAAACGAATACCATATCAATTACGAAACATTAATTTGATCTCGCTCCTAGAGACAGCCCGTTCTCTAGCACCAACCCTGGCACAGAGAGAGAGAGAGAGAGAGAGAGAGAGAGAGAGCGAGAGAGAGGGGGGTCTCTAATTTAAGGTTTTTAAATTAGGTTTTACTGACATTATTTTATCTTTTAAAAGACATGTTTGTGTTGAAATAAATATACAGTACCTATACAAGTAGTTATAGTTCTCTTTGTATTGGTTTGGCCTCTTATGGACATAATGCGCAAAAATAGATATTCGAATGGTTCGAACCAATGTGTTATTTTTTTTAGAATGAACATTTAAATTTGAAATTATAAATATATTTAATATTATAATATAATATATAATTATGTTTCATTAGTTTCCAAATGGGATATGTACTTGATACTAATGTGTACCAAACATCTCCTTAATAATCATTAACATAGAATATTACTTTCATATGTTTAGGTCAAACTTGTAATGAATTTACACATACAATAAAACACAAGCGTTTTGGCCTATAATTAAATGCCACAATGTTTTGTATGGTCAATATTTATCTCCCATTTGCCATATTCTCCATAGCCAAGCTAACCAGTTAGCTAAAAGCCTAGCTAGAAGTTCGCTAAAAGCATCCACTGTATGTGAAGTAACTGTTGAGTGTGGAAATACTACAACTGACCAAAATGATCTCTCTATTTCAACATTAGACATCAAAAGGTACATGTTCTACACAAGCAGGCTGTGCTCAAAGGGACAGCACTTGAATATTTAATTCAAAGTAGATACTCTGGGGTGAACTGCTATGTTTCATAAACTCAAATTATTTATGAAATGAATTGATTAATGTTAAAGACTGGAGAAGCTCATTGCAAGAACTGCATGTAGACTGTGTTTAGCTGTCTTGCTTGAAGAGGAAGCACTGTATTGTATACCAATAAGGACCAATAAGGACCTATTCTATTTTACACACACACACACACATAAATTAATTATGCATGCACTTATGCTTGTGCATACAGTAAGTGTAGTGCAACCATATCTACACTATTCCTTGATACCTGACCACAAAATATGTTCACACATTTTCTTTCTCCGGTCCGTGACTTTCAATGCGTCTCAGCAGGGATTTCTGATCCCGCTCCACTAGTGAAGATACCGTGCATACCAATCACTCAATCCAATTATCGGTACACTGTTGCCTCCTCACAAAGGTTTCGTTAGATTTCTATCAACTAAAATATCCACATTCCCGGATCATAAGAACACCACAGGAATGTCCTCATCAGTAACATGGGAATCAATAAAGCAATCATATAGCGCCCACATGAGAAACGCTCAATCAATTAGATATACTTATTCCGAACGCAACATAATCCCTGGCCCTTATGATCTGAATTAAGTAAACAACACTTCAAACAGAATACAATCTTTCATCTGCAACAAGAACCTCATTAAAGAGACACGTTATAGAACCCACAAGGTGTTAAACATGTAGAGCCCTCGCAGACTAGCCAATGCTTTCATAAGATTTATTTCAAGTTAGTTTCACAAAAATGAATCTATGTTTGCTTCCTTTTTTTATATGTTACATATCCCCTTGATGGAGAAAGGTTGCAGTGGATCTTGAGAAGACATATTCTGCAGAGCAGTTTATTGCAGGTAAGCCAGTGCATGCGGCAAGTGAATTCTTCTTGAAATGTAGAAATTTGATCGTGAACTTGCCCCCTTTTTGCTTTCCGCCAGCTCATTACCTCTAACTCTGTGCCAGGCAGTCATATTCTTGATTCTTAAAAAAGACAAGAAACCCTGTGAATGTAGTTCACACCACCTAATCTTGCTCTTGAATGTGGGTAGTACGATACTTACTAAAATATCCTGCCTTCTATAATATCAGATGATCGCACTGGATTCATTAAAAATCGTCTGTTCTATTCTACCATGCCGTCTTTCGAATATTCCTTATGACCCCATGCGATATCCCAGAGGTAGTAATATCACTCGATGCCGAGAAGCCATTTGATCGGGTGAAGGGGCACTAACTTTTCTACACTATGAGAAAATGTGGTTCCTTTCAAAAATTTACCCACTGGATCCAAGTTCTCCATTGCTTTTCTTTCCTCTTTTTTTCCCTTGCCACAATGTGGTACTAAATACTGTTGCCCCCTATGGCAGTCAAACCACTAGCAGTGGCATTTGGAATACAGAGAGGGGGCTTTGGGCATAAAGTACTATGCTTGTGTTGTTTCTATCTGCTTATATGGGTCTGATCCGCTAGCTAGATTGTCAAAATGGCTGGGCCTGCAAGACACCTTCGGCAAAGTGTAACGTTAACCTACAGAAATTTTATCTCATAAACCATCACCCCGGTTGACTGCATTTCATTCGTTCCCCTTTAAAAGAATAAAAGGTCAATATTCCGGAGTTTGAATCATCCCACGTACATTCTTAAGGATTATTGGCATCGTGTATGTGCTTCTATTCAGATTATATGAAACCGCTGACGGTGGGAGGAGGAACTCGATATACACGTCAGACGATGTGTGACAAGATATTTTACACAGCACACGCTAAACTCAGGTTGTCCATAGATTACACTGGTCTAAAGTAAAGGTGGCTAGATGTCCGGCTGGATGCACTGGCTCTGTGTGATAGTGGCAAAGCAGCAGAGCCAGTCCTGCTTAAAGCTAACTTGGTTTCTGACAGTCGATATGAACCTTTTTCTCCGAGGCTCTGAACCACCGCGTGAAGCATCCCCTTCTAGAGGAAATGTGCTTTTAAATTCAATACTATCTGGGGGCTTTTTATGACATTTATAGAAAAGATGGACTCAGCTCTTACCTTCCTCCTTTTTTATTGTATTTACTATGTATTTACTATTTTTACGTTTTGTTTTATTTTTTATCAGTTACATTTTATTTTATTGCAATTATAATTTTTAGTAGTAGTAGTACGTATCTGTGTTACTATTCTTTAATATTTTTTTTAAAGCTATACCACTTGTTTATATCTGCATGTTAAGTCAGTAATACATTACAGTATATGCACATTGTATGTCTGTTGGTGCAGGATTGTGTTTTTGAATCATCTGAGAAAAAAAACGAATCAAAAACAAACACGTCAAACAGGAGCTGGATTCCGCTGTGGGGAAAATTGGAAAAATGATTAAATAAAAAGACCCTAGAATGGGGTTATTCCAGGAGAGTTGTGTAACCGTTCTATAGGCCTCTTATGGATCCTCATCTGCCAAAACATGCTAAAGCTAACTAGCTAGCATAAGCTCTAAGTACTTTGAGTACAGCCTGTAATCCTGAGTGTTGGCCAACTTTTTAAATGCCGTTTTAATAATTATTCCAGGAATCAGCTTCAGTGAATCTGCACGCCTGCAAGGCTTTCAGATTAGTGAGATGCTGATACTTTATTTTTATTTGCCTAACAAATATATATTGCAACATCTGGATTACAGCCCAGGTTTGTAATGCATCCTCATGGCGAGAACCAGGCGCGCTCACACACTCCTTAACGCTTGTACACAATCTGCTATAGCACTATACTTAAATTAATCAAGTCACGATAGTGTAATCAAGAATAATCACAGTGGCATTATGTAACACTAGAGTGGCCATTTGCCACGGCGGGACAAAGTGTGGTGGGAACTGTGAAGGCATGAACGTCGAGCTAACAAACATCCTCGCTAGCTAGCAGGGAGAAAAGGCAGAGACTCTCACAAGCCGAGACACCAACTAGTCACCGCGAGCTATTTCTTTTCTTCTGCTTGTGAGTGAAGCGCCCCGCAGCACCTATATTTCTAGGTTGAAATTACGTCTGTAAAAGCTGGTCATTATTTGTAAAGACAAATTGAAAAAAGGGCAGCATTGTGTCCCGTTGTGAGAGCCCGTAGTTAGGCATTCAGCCTTCATGGGAATAACAATCAGGAGTTTTGTTGCTGCTAAACACATACAATACAATGGTCGCAAAGGAAAACCTTTCACGTTGTTTTACTCGTTGATGAAACGGGATGTAACTTCTTTTGTTCTTGTACTATCAGTTGCATTCACCGATGCAACTGATTACGCTGGGTGTTTTTACTTAGACAAATGTATGCTATGGCTGCAGTTTCATTGGATCCCTAAAAACATCAATAACATAGGAAGGCAATGCCCAGCCCCCCACCCCCCCCCCCTCACATTGTAACAATGGAGGCGGTGGCGAGAACAAAAGGATACAGACGTGTCTGGGCGGTTCCAGCGTTAACGCGCATTAATGAGCATAAATGCAACAACGCGAGCCCATTACTTGATTTCACCGATACTCATTAGGTATTTCACTGTCGCCTTTCCACGCCTCAGCTGGAGCTCAGAGCAGCACTTAGAAACCCTGATGCAAACATATGCGGACAGATCCAGGCCCGTGCTGCATGGGGAAGCTGTACGCAGCGTTTAAAGCCGATGCATGCAAGGGATTTATTAAAGGCACACTACTCGGTCGCTTTTATAGCACCCCCAGAGCCCTTACATTTCCCCTCAGCTCAACTGTGGCACAAACGTGCACGTGACTTTGGGGGGAAGGAGTAGAGAAGATGCAAGCCTATGGGAGCAGTGGGAGGAGGGGTAGAGAGGAGTGAGGACAACTCAGCTCTCAGTCAGAGGGAGGAAAATGCATTCTCTCGAGTTTCAAACAATATTTATGCAATGTCATTTTCCACCACAAGGGGAATTCCAGACACAAACTGAGGGGTGTAATATTCAAAATTCATCCAGCCACATACAGACGTCTTTGTTGTCATTTCAGGGTTATCTGCTGCACATTCATCCAAATAACGTTTAGTATTTATTTAGTATCTAAACTGACTGTCATCTGCCTGAATGCATCAGGGACGATCCAGTAAAATGTGTTCTTGAGAGAGGACAAGGTGTCCTCTCTCTCTCTCTCTCTCTCTCTCTCTCTTTCTCTCTCTCTCTCTCTCTCTGGTTGTCTGTCTATCTCCACTATTTCTACGTCTTGGTCCCTCTCTGGTTCAGCGGTTCTGTCGTCTCCAAGGTTACATAACTTCTCAGAGGAAGTGAGGGACTCAGTCAAGGTTTTTCTGTTATTTTAGGTGGTTGACATTTGTGTTCTCCAGGAAGTTGGCAAGACACACACATTAAACACACTAAATCAGATGAAGAACATTTCTAACAGGTCCACGTTCCAACCAGTAGCATTTAATACCGGCTACAGTACAGTACATACACACACACACACATTGGTTACTGCAGATCAAGCAGGCAACTTAGCTTGCTCCTTAGCTTGCTCCTGTGGCAGAACATGATTAATCTTTCAGATAAACAGTCAAGCACTAACAACAGGGGGGACACATAACGTCAAACTGTTAAATGTTTAAAACACAATAAAAGGCTTTTCAAGGTTGATGATGACAGTTGAAAGGCACCTCAGTTGTCTCCTTAAGGATTACATTTAGATCTGATATGAATCCCATTTGTAAAATAAAAATGGCTGTACCTACGGTCAAAGCAAGGGAGATTTAAAAAAGCTTTTATGGCAAGACCAAAAGGAATGTTTTATCACTGGCTCAGCCTTAATCTAATTTACATTGTGTAAGTGTTTGAGGACTGCGCAAAAACTATTATTATCAACTATTATCTTTTTTTGGGGTTCAAGTCAATATGTCTACTTCATAAGTACTGAGTGAAAAAGACCACTGTTTTTTAAATGTATTCGATGCATGACCCTGTTTTTGCCCTAGTTTGGCCCGACTCAACCAGAAAACGTCCAATGTAATAGATTAAGTCTTTTTTTTTAAAGAAAAAGCACTCAGCCGACGTGTAAGCTGCTGTAAGCTGCTTACTGGACAAAAAGTCATCTCAGATAAAGATCGAAATCCAGATGATTTAAACAGAGGCAGAAAAATGCCTGCAATGCAAAAACGAAGGTTATAGATTTATGGCTGACCGTCACAGCGTAATGGTATCTGTCCTCTGTCCAAAGAGACACGTACACACACACACACACACACACACACACACACACACACACACACACACACACACACACACACACAATAAAGTAGGTGGCGTAAACAAACGACTTGAGTACAGCTGATGCCCATAAATAGACAAATATTAGAAGCGGGCACAACAGCCAACGGGACCTCCCACAGGCATGAGTGCCTGGCCAAGGGGTGTGTGGGTAGGACACCAGCTGGAGAGCGTCCAAAACAAATAACAGTTGATGGGGCGCTAAGGCCGGACGTCCTAACAGCACTTACTTAACGTTACAGCTCCTTGCCCACCAATGGCTGCATTGTAACAGTAAACGTTTGTGTGTGGGTCTTAAACTGTTCCGTTTAACCCACCTACAGGCAGTAAAGTCAGATGACGCCGAGGGGCTTGGCAACACCGCTTTGGACCAGACCGATAACAGACAAGGAACATCTCGGCAGGAAATATTAAAGCATCGGTTCCGTGCTAAATGATTTCCTACCAAAGAATCTCACCTTGTGGATTACTGGGTTCTGACCAAGCGGCAACATCCGGTGCTGAAAAATGAATCCAACGCGGAAAACGCCAAAATCTGCCACTTGAGGCTGGCTCCTAAAGCGAGTCAATCCCCATAGACCCCCATGTTAAAATGTCCAACTTTACAGCAGAAATAATCACGTTTACAGCCTGGTGCAAAAAACGGTTTTGGTCTCTATAGCTAGTTTCCCCGTTCATGACAACTGTACGGGGGGTGAATTTATATAGAACTCATCCGTTGAAATGATATTAAGCCATCAATGTATCCATCCATTATACGTAGCCGGGAGTTAGCCGGGAGGTGGGCGGGAGGCAGGCACTGCCAAGATGGCGACGGCCCGAGCCAGCACACTCTGAGCTTCAAACCCGTTTTTCAGAAAACAGAGGGTTTGTCCGTGTCTTTACACAGTCTATGGTTCTGACCTGTTCAACAGCGTTTCCATGTGCGAACATACAGTAGGGCTCGGAGGGAACGCAGCTTTGGCACGATGTCTGGAGCCAAGTGGAATGGTAAATAAACACATTTATTTACATCCTGTGAACGTCTGCACCTAACAGGTGCTATTTGGCAGCTTCCCGCTGCTTGCCCTGAAGACAGAGACTGCTCCACAGCTGAGGTGGATATCCTTCAGCCTTCACACAGGGATAAATACTACGGAGGCCCGGGGGGTGTTGAATCAAAGGATTTGCAATATCAAAGCTATATACATAAACAGCTGCTATGGGATTTAATGGAGCTTTCCTTATAATGTAGCGCCTTCGTCACCTTATAGCATGTAGAGGTGCGTGCGTGCGTGCGTGCGTGCGTGCGTGCGTGCGTGCGTGCGTGCGTGCGTGGGTGCGTGCGTGCGTGCGTGTGTGAGCTCATCCAACCTTAGTTTAATTAAATAATGAAATGTGCTTGCTTGGAATGAATGGAAGCCAATAGGAGATCACCAGCTTCTCTCTAAGAATACAAACGTCACTTCAGAATAGGTGGCTTCCCAGTCTTTTACGTACGGTCTTTATATTCCCGCCTATTTGTATAAAATAATAATAATAAAAACCTGAAACATATATGACATCTTTCAAAGGTATACAAACCGCAGTTTTATCTCGTGACCACAGCGGCCGCCGATTTGCCAAGCTCACTATAGGCAACAGGAACCGAGGACCTGATGGGGGACAGGTGAAATCACCTACAGCTTCACTTCCCGTGGCCCACCAACCTCTGCTAAAGGACTTAGTGGGCTCTGGAAACACACTGGCCAATTAGGAGAAGGGAGAGAGAGACTAGGGGAGGGAGACATAGATAGCTAGATAAACAGAGAGAGGGAGACAGAGAGAGAGGGAGAGAGACAGAGAGAGACAGAGAGACAGAGAGAGAGACAGAGAGAGGGGGAGAGAGGGGGGCCGTAATGCTCCATGTCTGGTGTGTTCACATTTCTAATTGTCTGATCTCACGGCTGCTATTCCTGACAGTGACTTTCTAAAACGGGCGTCGAGGACCGAGGAGTGTGAAACTCGCCTGTCATCTGCATGTGAACACCAAAGCCGGCTAATATGAAATGATTGTTCCTTCTCCAGAGGAACTAAAGGGAACGGCAGCGGCATGCCGCGGGCACGCCTCGTGAACAAAGGGGCTGGGGGGCCGGGGGGCGAGGGTGGGGGGGGCTGGGAAATGGAAATCCAGTCAAGCCTGACTTCCCTCCTTTTACCATTTACAGCACTTCCTCTCGCGCGGCGTGCTGGCTACAGGCGGCAAACAGCGGGGGGCAGGATAGTCTAGTGGTCTGGGTGTTGGACTCCCAGCCAGTAGGGGGCAGGATAGGCTAGTGGTCTGGGTG
>JAODLI010001446.1:0-11235 GCA_027575585.1 Percopsis omiscomaycus
ATAGTGCGCTAAGTGTACTACGTCGCAGTGTACTCAATTGTAAGTACAGAAGTACGCCATTTGAGACGCAGCACTGGTCTATAAATACACGACCGGTGCAGAATAAATTGCAGTCTGGTTACAAATGTTTGTATTGATGATATACTGGGGAAGAGTAATAATCTAAATAGAATGAGTGGAAAGGTGGGGGTCTGATAACCAGGACTGTATTATAGTGCCAGTTCAATGAGACTAACCACTTAGGCAAATCGACAGCACTGCCACCTACCTCTGCTTCTGAAAACAAACCCACTGGTCGCCAGTTGGTCATGGTCAAATTAGCCAAGGGAAATTGCAGGAGCTCATTAGCCATTGACATCCAAGATCAATTTATTAGCAGTCACTCTAATCAGAGGGGAAATGACCCAGAGTTATCTAGCATGAACCCACACCACTAACCATCAATTATGAAAATGCTTGTATAAAAAGCTGTTCTCACAGCTGTCCCATTGAACAGCTGTGAGAACAGCTTTGTTCCCATTTCTACATTTTTTCGCAGGAAAGACTTGATTACTCTTTATGTAAATATGGCACAATGCAGTATGGTTTGCTAAAAGGTTTGCAGCTGTAGTAGTGAAAATGAATCGAGATCAAGTTTATAATTTCACAGTTATCATCACATCTATGTTTGTCTTTTACTTTAATGTCATTCTGTCATTAATGTCAGTTTTATACAAACTTAATTTCCCCACAGGAAAAAGACATCTGTAAATAGAATGAATAGTGAAATATGATAAAAAATACAAATCCAATAATGTGATGGCGAACAGAGTAGTCAAATGCACATGTATTTATTATATACAGTACACCAATTTACGGCAAAAATTTGCTGCAAAACGACAGCGATGTTACTATTGTCCAGCCAATCGGTTTCTTGAGGCACTTCCTCTGTTGAGATACAGTTGACAAACAAAAATACAAAAAAATAAAATCGTACTATTTTCTGTCTGCTCTCCATTTCTCTCTTATACACACACAGCCATGCTTAACTCAATTCTAGCTTTACTATTGGACAATCGAAGTGAACAGTTGAAGCCAGAAGTGAACACGATAACAGTTTTTCTGTAGCTACAGGTAAGTGTAGTATAACATATTGTAGGGAATAAGGAGTCAAATCAAATCCAATTGTGAAAATCAAAATTCAAGTTGAATTGGGAAATGTTACACCCCTAACAAAAAATGTGACTGGTTGTGGGTGGGCTGTTATACTGTATTCTGTCTGTATTCTAAAAGTAGTTCCCCAAGAAATTGATAGACAGTTACATGCCTTTACGTGTGGGTTCTTAACAGATATCAGGTAACTATCAAAAAAGTTAACACTTGAAAATATATGGTTGCATACAGACTTCAATTTAGATTTTAAATGAAAGTGATAAATGTTTAAAAAAAAATTTAAGCAGTCTTTCTTTCTTCATTCTCAAGATTACTTGACAATAACCAGCGACATCCTTGTTTAAATATCTTTCTAGTTACTTCTTAAGGACTGGTGGTTGACAAACTACCTTAACACAAAGTTATTACCTATATTTACTACAAAGAACATAACAATGCTGTTACATTTGCATCTTTCTTTTCTTATTTCCTCAAAAATGTCTCTCTCCTGGTGTGCAATATCAACCATTTCCAAGAAGGTTGGTATATTTAAAAAAAGAGAAAACCCCAAGTTATAATTTTTCAATCATTGTTGGGTATTCACAGTAGCCAGCGTTATCACTGTTGTTGACTGCGTTGGTTGTCCACTTTCTACAAATAAATACATACAAACGATAACGTTTAAAAAATAATCTATCAAATGAAACCAAATAAACATTAACAGTAACTAAATGACTCAACTCTAACATGGAAAATGACTAAAATGTGTTTTTTACATGTTCTACCATAGTAAACAGATCTTCAGGTCAACACTTGGAGGCGTATTCATTGTGAGAAAATTTTTTAAATTCTTTGTATGAATATGTTGTTTATATGAACTATATCATATTCTGAATATTGTTCTAAATCACAGTAGAATATACATAGCATGGTAAAACCATCTTGATTTTGCGACCTCCACAATTGGTTCTGCGGTGCATATCAAAGCAAAGCAAATCATTTTTAACCAACTGTGTAATGTATTTTAACTTACTGACACTATAAGGTGCTGTGTTTTAACTTACTGACTGTATGTACTGAATTTCGGAGTTGAGGGCCTCCCAGAGAAGCTCCAGTTCACCTTCTTTGTGCAAATCAAGTTCTTTTTTCAGTCTAGAAATCAAAAGCAGCACTTCTGTTTGTGACTAGGTCACGTCATGTCATGTAGAGAAAAATCAAGAATGTTGTTGGTGTCTGTAGGGCTGTTTTATGACTTCAAAGCAGATTCACTCTTTTCTTTATTAAAATGTTAATCAAACAATAAATCCACCCATATTAAAGTGTATTGTCACTGTCTAGAACCAATAACGGAAAGTTAAAAGTACAAACAACATTCTGTGGGCAACTCTAATCCAGTTCTAACACATTATTACTTTCTGACAGAAAAACAAAAATGTTTTGCCGGGCAATAGTCTCTTTTGATTAGCCCTCAGTTCTTTTAACAGTATAAATAAAAAAATGCAAATCATAACAGTATATCATATTATCAGATATTAGTTTCACAAAACAAGGAAAGCTTTTATTTCTATTGTAGATGTCAGAATCACATATGTATGTATTTAATCTACAGTCTTCCTTTATGACAGTAAATACCCTGCACCAGGAGACCCAACGTTCTGCACACTGAACACTTTTTAAAAGACCCTAGCTCTTTTTTTAATTGACATGCATTTAATTTACCCACAGTCAATAAGCCGCAAGATAAACATGTATATAAAAGGGAGGGTGCGGCTGATTGAAGACGTGATGGATGGCTATAGCTCAGGACTGGCGATCATAAGCATGACTGAGAGGGGTCTTCCTGCCCCCCCTCTCATCCTTTCAATCTCTCTCTCTTTATTTCTCTCTCTTTCAAAGCAACATCCTCAGCACTTCCTGAAGCTAATCAACCCCGGGGTGGGGTGGGGTTACTAGACACATGGTTTTAAACAAAGAGAGAGAGAGAGAAAGCGAACATTGAAGAGGGATGAGAAAAAGTGCAGTAATTCAAGAGGGAAAATTATAAGAAGAAGAGGTAGATACTAGAGTGACTGAGGAGAGCTATACTTTAACTGCAGAGTGAAAATATAAGCCGAATACAAAAGGAGAAAGCAAGGATTACCGCATCACGTGGCAATGTTATAGAAGTCTGACAAGAGTCTTCTACAACATCTACGCCATACAGCTCTCTGTAATGAGATGTTCTCTAATGTCTGTAATGGAACATTATAATATCAGTGATGGTGCCCACCCAGCACCTGGCATTTCCTCCTTTTTGAGTTGTTCAAATTGCAGGTTAAAAGTACAGTAGTCAATTGCATGATAGCGCCCCTAGAACACTAAATTTCAGACGCAGCTCACTGCTGATGTTTGAAAGACATGAAAGTGTGGGTGGGTTAGGGGGAGGGGTAAATAGCAGTGTTAGTCTATGAGAGCGGTTGGGGAAGTAGTAGAGAGGAATGCAGCCAATCAGGTGGGGAAGGGGCATGCACTCTTTGACTTTCAAACCAAAACGAAATTTTTGTAAAGCTGGGCAGTTCTGACAGACACAAATTGAGAAGTGTCCCTTTAAATTTAGAGATTTGTTGATTGTTGGTTTTTGCATGAAATGTCAAGCAATGAAGCATGGATTTGTATAGCCCTTTGAAACAACCACTGTGACTACGCAAAATTGATATTGACGGAACTATTAAATTACAAAGACATACATAATTTAATGAAAAAGTATTTTTGGATGAAGGTTTAAAGGTTTTACGGTCTTTTATGTCTCTAACTAATTGGGTAGAGTAAGGGGCATTGTCAGAAGTTGACACATCAGCAATAACATGCACCCTTCCTCCTTTCCCGGCATTGATCTCTGCTTTTTAAATCAAATGTAAAAAAAATAGCACAAGCTGCCAAAATGTGGATCAGTAATGTCTCCTAAACAGAGCTCCATAGCTTGTTAAATCCTTTGCTAACTGAAACAGTTATACAAGAGGCATCAAAGGGTGCCTGCTATTGTTCATGTTTTCATTTTGAATCGTGACATTCAAAATAAATGTAAAGAAGCATTCGCACACCCAAGATCTGTGCAAAAATCATGATATTCACAAAATCTATGGTGATAGGACAGTCGCCAAACTGCGCTTTTTGAGGGACTAGCTGCTACGGTTTACCTGTTCTTGTCACGATCGGCGCGCAAAGGCCCATGCGCGCACCGTGTCTCCCTTCCCCGCAGCGCACCTGTGTTGGGTTTGCTCACACAGGTGCATGTCTTTACGTTGTGATTAGTGGTACATTTAAGTTTCACCAACAGCATTAGAGGCTGTTGGTCATTTTTTGGTGTTTATGCCCTGAACGTTTGTGGTTCATTTTCATTAAACCCACGCTATACATGTCTACCACTCCCCAGTCTGTGTGTGTTTTGCTCTGGTTCGCGTTTGCTCTCGCCACCCGCACCCACAAACGTTACAGTTCCCTGTAAAACAGTAACCACATAGGACAGTTGGGCAACTTGGGCTAAATCAATTAGAGTGACCAACTGCTATCTGGAAATGCTATAATCAAGCAATATTTTGTTAAAGCCTCAATCTTACCTAAATCATCACATTGATGTTTGTCATTAATGAATCCCTTGTTTGTGGTAGGAGCTGGACATCCATTCACTTCCAGTTTCTCAAAAACATACTTTTTGTTGTATAATTTAGTTTAAGGTACATCTAATGTCTTAAACAATTGAGGGTTTTGTAGAACAAATTGTAAATATTGCTTTAAACTAATAAAGTTAAACTTTCTTGAATGACTTCCTTGTT
Organism: Percopsis omiscomaycus; assembly: GCA_027575585.1. Classification (NCBI taxonomy): domain Eukaryota; kingdom Metazoa; phylum Chordata; class Actinopteri; order Percopsiformes; family Percopsidae; genus Percopsis; species Percopsis omiscomaycus. The sequence continues at coordinate 4,944 of JAODLI010001446.1, forward strand.
AGTAGCATAGGAGTCTGAATGTATAAAATGTCTAAATTAATAATGTCACAGTGAAGATGTGTGAAGCTAATTGTCTAGCTCTCTAGGCTGTGTAGGTTACATTCCATTTTCTCCCCTACAGTACCTTGGAGTACATACTTTGACTACACTCTCCTAAAGCGCAAGTATATCGTTACGTGTCCATCATAAAATACACTACAGGGAGTTCATACCAATTATTACCATTGTGCCAACCATAGGAATTGCTTTCTAAGTTTGCTACCTCACATTTGCACTTGCAGTGACAAAGCATTTAATGGTACACCGGTACCATTAAATGGAAGGAATTCTTTGAATTCCTTCTCCAGCTCACTGTTTCAGTCCTGAAACACAAATGTGCTCAAATATGAACATGGCTGTAAGGGAAGGGGGAACATATGTGAGCTCTGTAGGGGGAGGAGTAGAGACCAGAGCCAGCTGTGAAAAGGGCATGCACTATTTAAGTTTCAACCTCCCTTTATATGTATTCATAACACTGGTTTCAACCAGAGAGGGGCATCTTAAAAAAACACTAACCTCTAATATGTGAAGTGATGTAGGTGCATTATACAATGTAGATGGGATAATTACATGGTTTTGGTAGACTTCTAGACACTGCGGCATGCATAATATCCTGTACTGCTGGTCCATTTAGACAGATTGTAAAGGTAACATTCATGACAAGAAGTCATGTTATCATAGCTTTTAGCGTATTAAATATGTTGTCGCTATGCTTACATGTACTTACAACATTTCTGCTGGTAAAGTGAAATTACATTTCGACAATACCGTACAGTTGAAATGTAATTTATTTATCGTTAACGGTTATATAAGCAAGTAGAGCTCCTTGCATATTTTCCTTAACAAGCTTCCCAACATCAATCACATTAGGCTTACTTTCTGATGATGCTGACGGAACGGAACAGGCAATGGGTCAAAGCCTTAATTAAACCAAATAGCCTTAATGCGCTGTTATTTACATTTCCTGACAGACTCCAGCCAGGAACACAGAGAAGGTGGGCGCTGATCTTTTCACGGTGACTGGATTGCGGACAGTGGAAGCAACCTCTACTGTACATAAATTTCCCGTACTATCAAATGAGCTCGCAAAATACTGTATATGTAGGTACAGTGGGTATCACAGCCAATGTATAGCTAAGTGTTAACCTCTCAACTGTGAGAAGCTAATGAAGATAACTACGATGACATGACAATATGTTATGTTGCTATCTGCCTATAGTAATGTGCTCACTCAGACATGTTCATTATCTTCCATGCACAAAGCTGTTATTTTTCACCCCAGGAGGACTAGTAGTAAAGTAGAAGCTAAAACACAATATTACTACAGAAAAGTAGAGGGGGGCACTGTGTAGACTGTGCATAAACCATTTATCAACAAACATTTATCAAAAAACACATGTAAACGATAAAATACATTGCACATACTTATATCTGTAATTATTTTAAAACTGAGAAGCACAGCGAGAATTGAAAAAATAGTCTATAAACTCTAAATTTATGTCAGAATTGCTATACAATATATGGTTGATGTTTGAATGCTTACCTCACACAGGTGCTGTCAGTCAGGGGTTTCTGACTCATCATATGACTCTCTATTCTGAGCGATTCTGTAATAGCTTCAGCCTCGCTCAGCTGGTCTTCCAGGTCTGCAGTATACAACAGTGATTCAACCACCAAATAAACACACTGAAATTACACACACTCGTACTGTACATTGCTACGTAACGACCATGTTCAGACAAAAGGAACTGATTCTGTGGAGTATAATGACACTTTTTTTAAATAGGCATTCTCAAAAATAAGTACCAAATTTGACGTGAGTTGTTCTAGAGATTTTCTCAAGTACTGTAATTTCACCTGAATTACAATCCAATGCCAATGAACAACCTTGAAACAAGAACATCCTTGAACAAACCTGAGCTGACAGAGATGGCTTTTGATGAAAGAAACAAAACAAAATAAAAATAAGTGCTTTATTCTCTTGTCAACTACTGTCAAGTAAGTGTGACCAATAATTATCATGTGCAATTGAAAATAAAAACAATATTGATTATGTCAAGTTTCGAGAAAAGAAAAGTCTAATATAATGTGGTTGCGTTTTCCAGATAATTTCAAACTAGAGTAAATGTATGATACAGTATGTATGGTATATAGTTTTATGAAAGTTGTCAAGCTAATGGACTTCTAATTACATCTGTCGTTCCTGTGATGGCATGTAGCTGAATACCATATGAATTCTCTCAACTACTTTGACAAAAATAATTGAAAAACATGCATATTTGGTCTAATATTGTTACATTATCGTTATTGTCAAACTATGAGAAACAATTGAATTACATTAGATCATATGGCCCACCTCTAGGGTCAGGGGGTATGTGAGTGGGTCACTTAAGACAATAGACCTGCAAAGTGGTGTCGTCACTGCTCGGATCAACAGCGCCTTACGGGTCTAAATTAAAAAAGTGAAGCACAGAATGGCGTTTTTCTTATTGTTTCGTTTTAAGTTACACCAGTGCTCACGTTAAGTTATGTGCCAATAAATTGAGCTTTTAACATGTATTTCAGAAATATTGAGATCTTCGTTTGAAAGTACTATGATGTTTGCCGACTGCTGAAAGTAAAAAGGCAGCTTCCGGCGCGTACAAAGCACGTCACACCTTCCCAAACTCTTTTCGTTATCCTCCAAAAAGAATGCCAAAACTGTAAAACTAAAGTTGCTATATTAACATTTAAGGGACTTTAAATTCGCTGCTGATTGATTCGAGTGATAGGGTAATGTATTTTATATGCGCTAGAGTGATAGCTTGCATGTAGCAAAATGCTTACTTTACAACACGAGTTAATCACAGACGAAGTAGGGGCGAATATTGAAAACGCCATTCATTTTTCTCATAGGGAAAATTTGTTAGACCCAGAAGTCCTTATTTGGGCAGGCCCCCCCTGAAAAGGTTGCACGACTTCGCAGGTCTATAGAGGAGTGCAAGTGCTGTGACGTTGATATCTGGTCGCTGCGTTGAGATGGACACGATGGGAGAACGGACCTCACCTTTCCTGGTGGTTTCCAGGCCGTGCAACTCCTGCTGGAGAACTCTCTTCTCCTCCTGTAGGGAGTGGATACGAGTGTTCTTCTGCTTCATGAGCTCCATCTCTGCAGGAGGAGGAAGCGATGAGGAGGAGGAAGAGGAAGGGGATAGCTTGATTAGTCCAGGCAGATGGATTATTACTAGTAGGGCAGAGCAATAAACTTAATTTATATCGACACAGCACTATGAAAAGAACATAATTATCTATACTGCGAAGGCTGCAATGTGGCCATTTCTTACATTTCCTTTTTTAAGTAGAAACAATCAGTGAACAGAGAAAAGTGTGTCATTTTAAGAGTTTTCATTGGCTTCTCCTATTTACTGGAGAACAACTAAAAACTTCACACTTTATCACAATATACAATTGTAAGTGGATTTATGTCAAATAATCACATTGTAATCTATAGCCAGCTGTGCAGGCCAAATTAAGTATTAGTTTAATTTATAGATTGACATCTTAGACTTCGTCACATAGGCTTGGTTACAGATGAATACAATTGGTGTGGGCCCGTTGTGATTATGACAATATTACAGGTGGCTTTACCTACATTCAGCAGTCTGCAGAATACCACTGCCTACGTACACACTGTATTGTACATGTACTGTATATGGTTTGCCTACACCATGCCAAACGTGTGGGTTTAGCCACATGGGATGTTAATGATCAAATAACAATAAATTGTGTAAGACCTAGACCACTTTCATTAGCATTTAAAAAATGTTTTGCCTACAATCCCCATTAAATCTCTACACTACTGAATCCCTTTGACTAGTTTCACTTATAGTAAGGTCAACTGTGGTAAACTTTCCTTAAAACGTGTGTTCTTTTACGTGACAGAGCAATCATTCAGTTTTTCAACAACTACAATTTTTCGGCAAATTATGTCTGCCTCTAGCAATTATGCAGTACATAATTTAATTATTAATTATCTGACTCATTGTCTGTACGAGCTTCCAGCAAAGTGACTACATGTTCTCACCCTTGTAAAGGCAGGCCACCTCATTCTCCAAGTCCAGCATCTCAGACTGCGTCTGGTCCTCAACCATGGGCTCTCTGTTGCCCCAGAGGCTGAAGTCTTCATTGAATTGTGTGATCTCTTTTAGAAAAAGATCCTCTTCCTCCTCGGCCTCTCTCTCTATCTTATCCTGGCATGAATAGACAAAACTATGTGACACGTTCTGCAAGATAACCACCATCTCCTAAGCCAAGGATGTACTGTATATCTCCTGTGTCATTTCTGGCATTTCTTTTGGGATTTATGCAATTGTCTCTGTGTAAGGGATTAGCTGAATTCACAGTCTACAGTTTCCGCATCCAATGGTCACAAAACAAATATGGCAGATTTAAGACATAAATACACCGTATAGTAAATCCAGGAAATATAAACTTGTTAATATAAATGTATGCATGGGCTTACTAGGTCAAATAAATAAAGGGGAATCCTGGAGTCACAGTGCAGCAGAGCAGGACATTCAAACTCAATAACCAAGGGTCCGTGTGCCATCTTAGGTTTTGTAAGTGGCCACTTAATGGATTGAAACCAAGTACCCATACTTTATTAATATAAATTATATACCGTCTGTAGATTGCATTTCTTTCAAGTCTGCTAGTCTACTGCTGGCTGTCAGAAAGCGTCCAGAAACCTTGCAGCCAAGCCACATTGGCTCTGTGACAGAGCAGGCAGTTAAAACCATCAGTGGAGATACTTTAATTTATCAGAGATGGTAGAGGAAAGCTTTTCATACAGATGTGTGCTGCGTAAAATGTACACTGCCATGTTCAGATGGCTCTAGAAAGGATGAGGGCAACTGTCAACTGTTTTTGTGCACATTGTTGCAAAACAATTTAGAGATTTGTTTATATTTTGGTCGACCCGAATACTACTAAATAGTAGGGTTGTAACGATGCACACATTACCCAATTTGACTGACTTTTGTTACTGTACTGTATTTCATGCTAACTTCAAAACAATTTTCAGATTTTTTGTTACACCCCTCAAAACCAGACATGATAAATCACAGTTTAGAGGCCCCTGGGCCAGGAATGTGAAACCATTGATCCCTGAATATATAGGCCTATATAATTAACATATTCAAGTAAAGTACAGATAGGGGGCAGGATAGTCTAGTGGTCTGGGTGTTGGACTCCCAGCCGGAAGGTCGTGGGTTCAATCCCTGCAGGTGGCCTACCTGTAAGCATCCTTGAGCAAGATGCCTAACCCCTACCTGCTCCATGTAAAATTACTAATTGTAAGTCGCTTTGGATAAAAGCGTCTGCTAAATGCTATAAATGTATAAATGTAGATTCGCACTTACTAGACGGTCCTTTAGTTGACTACGGCGATAAAGAAGCTCCTCTATTTGTTTTTCCAGTTGGTTTTTGTGTTTCTTCATTAAATCATTCTCCAGACTCTTCTCAGAGATCTTCTGAGCCTGCGTGGATAGATAGATGGATAAATTGACACCAACAGAGATCCTTGGAGAAACAAATCATTCATAGATAATAGGTTGGTTTCCCATCAGCTACAGTGGATCTTACTGGAGAAAGACTCCAAATGAAGATCATCTGTGCCATCTGAGATATGAGCTGGAGGAACAAGCATTAAAATAGAGGGTTCTAGTTTCCGGACGGCCCAAGGCCGCAGGTAGGCCTAGCGCTAACGCAGATGTAATAACAATATTTTGGGCGCAAGGTTTGTTTTCTCTCGTCTTGGCGCGTTTGCGGATTTCCCGGCGAACCATGACAACGCTTGCGCCGAAATGGGCGTGGGGGTGCAGTAGAGGGTGTGTCAAATAAAACCAAATATTGCGCTAGTGTCTCCGCCTGGTCAGACCACGTCTTAGCGCAGACAGAGGCATTGTGTGGTGGTTTCAAGTGCACGAAAGTGCACTAAGCACCTACCTATCTAAAATCACACATGCTACTTTCGTGTAGGTTATGTTGGCCTATTTCTGAATCATTTAACTAATGACTACTGTGCTTAACCTTTTTAATCACAAAACAAAATATACAGGTGCTGGTCATATAATTAGAATATCATCAAAAAGTTGAGTTATATTCAGTAATTCCATTCAAAAAGTGAATCTTGTATCATGTATACATTCATTCCACACAGACTGATATATTTCAAGTGTTTATTCCTTTTAATTTTGATGATTATAACTGACAA
>JAODLI010001447.1:0-57218 GCA_027575585.1 Percopsis omiscomaycus
GAGAGAGAGAGAGAGAGAGAGAGAGAGAGAGAGAGAGAGAGAGAGAGAGAGAGAGAGCCTATAATGTAAAAGTAAAACATAAATAAAAGAGCAGATAATTTGCTTTAGTAATATCCCAATATAACATTGAAATCGAGTGAAATTGCACTATATGTTCTTTTGCTTGATTGATTAACATTAGCATAGGCTACATGATGTAAAGAAGTTTTTAAGGTTACAATATTTTGGTTGTAAAACAAAACAGAGGCTTTGTTTCTCAGAGTTCCCATATAATTTGTAGATGGCGATGTTAGTTCGGCAAAAAATAACAGGAGTTTGATCCATGACTCCGTAAAAAAATCTATAATTTTTTTATAATTGACTGCGAAATTCTGCGCAGGATTAGCACTCTACAACATTTTGCCTCGTTACGTCATCATGTTGGCGGTATTTTGAAAAGAAGAGGTTGATTTTGTGCTAGCTGTAGCGTCCATTTGAGCGCTTAATATATTTTTTTTATTAAGAATATGGTAAGTGCATTTAATTTGAGCACGTGTTGAGTTTTAGCGTAAATGTGCTGTTATGTTTATTGAGAACGATCAGTTTGCGTAGCATACTTTTGTTTACTATTCCTTTACAGGTTGACAAGATTGCTACGTAAGCTAACATTACATAGTGCGTGGACTATTCGCTTTCTTTACACCTATCCTCACAGCAAACATGAACTTTTTCTGTCTTCAGGCTGAAGTGAATAACGTTACTAACCAGCTAAATGACAAAGAGGCATCACCCTCCGTGGCTTCTCATGCTGGCTGCTCAAAGGGTGCACAGGAAGACCTTCTACAGGATTGCGAAGAACAGTTTGCACAGCTTGAGAAGGTGAGGTTGATAGACATGCTACCGTACATACCATAGTTGGGCGAAGTATCGCACTATTTTTGACCACTATTTAGCATTAACTACAGCACAGACTAAGTTATATGTGATCATGTAACTTCAATGCTGTCTTTATTATATTATTATTATTATATTTATGGCTATTGATATATTGTTTTTTTCTACTATTGAACAAAGAAATAATGATGGATATATGGTACAAACTGATTGTATTTTTTTTGTCTTGCAGCTTCAGAATGAGATTATATTGTGTGAGCCAGAGTTTTGTGGCGATCTACAAGAGCAGGTGAGGTGACTGTAACATTACATCATTCGAACCCTTAACCAAGACACTGGCATAGAACTGGAGTTGCTCCCTAGGCACCAATGGCAGTCCACTACTAGATAGGAGCTAGTTAGCTGTAAATTTATTTCATGGGTATGAAATACCCATGGTCGGAATACTAAATGTAATTTATTTAATGTACACTTCTGTCTCCCTTAACATTCTCATTAAGGCTAACAAAGATCCATTCTTTATATGTACTTGATCAAATCTGGCTAGACTGCATTGGAGCCAGTCTCATACCAATAAGCCTGCTACAATTCGTGATTATAATGCATATTATTTTTTCTCTTTTAAAATGGGCCTTATTTTGACAATTTCAAAACGGAAAATAAATTAACAAACACACAAGGCTTGCTAATATCATTTTGCATAAATATAAAATGTTATTTCTGTACTGTTGACATAATGTTACAATGCATCCCATAGTCAGTTAATAGATTGCTAGCAACAGAAGCTGAACTGAAGCAGTGGCAGACAATGGAGCCTAAATGTGAGTGTGTACATTTACACTATTATATTGTTGCTGATAAACACTTTATTGTAATAAAAAAACAACTAACCTTTGTAGTGGAATATAAATAAATATAAACCATTTATATTATTCAATTATTCTAAATGTTTTACATTTTTAACCCAGTGTTGGCAACAAATCCTGAAATTATTTCTCATGCTGGAAAAGAGGAGGTATGTTTATGATCACAATATAACACATAAGGACGGATCTGCTTTGTTTCAGTGGCGTAATTGATCTTTCCCTTTTTCTGTCAGATGCTCAGGCTGTGCTCAGAATTGGAAATGATAGTTGCCTGCTGCCAAGCCAAGAGGGACAATCTTAAAGAAATCCATAAACGGTGACATTTCAATTACTCTCTGTGACTTCCCTAACGTTACTCCTAATGCAGAAGTGAATTGAAAAGACTGTTGTGGTGTTCCCATTTGTTTTGTTCCGTTTGTGTATGGTGATGATTAAGGGGTGTTTTTGTTTTTCAGCGAGCAGAAGTGGCTAGAGGAAAGGAGAGAAGTGTTGATTTCTGCTACTGATCACGTGGAGCGGCTCAAAATGGAGAGAGAGAACTTATCAGAACACAAGTAAGTGTAATGACTCCATTTCTAAATGAGGTGTTGTAAGGTGTGCCTTCCCTGGTTTTCACATGCTCATGCACATACTTACTCATTATTCAATTACTACTGACGACCTGGCTCTGCCATTTTGGGATGCACAGTAGATGAGGTAGGGTAGTGGCTTTCTAACTTTGAGCCACAAGCCACAAAATAAAACAGTTCATAGCTTGTGACCCCTGCATACAAGCTGTGAAACACTAAAACACAAAAAATGAAATGGAGCATTAAAATGTTTAAACAAGCATGAACAGGGTTTTGAACCCTCCAAAATGACCCTTTTGTGGATCCGACCAAACACTGAAAACCACAGCGGTATGCTATAATGCAATTTCCATACACGTGCACACAGATGGGAAGTAACCACAATTTGAATATAGGCTTCTAATTATTAATAATAATAATAATAATAATGAAAAAGCATGAATATAAAAAAAGAAACACCTGCTACTGATTTGTTCTGTTAACTGTATAATGCATGTTTACACTACACATACATACATAATACCCTGCTGAAAAGGGGACATTTTGAAAATACATCAATTGTACAAGATCTTCCACACTATTATTTTGTACTGCATATTATTTGAAGAACCATTGTACAGTATATCGGACTCGCACTAACCTGCACTGGTGTGGCATTCATGTATGGGCTTGTCTTTTAAGTGTGTTGCAGGACATCAAAATTAAGATTCAGAAGATGAAACGGTACCAGGACAGATTGATGGAGACCCTACAAGATGTACTAGAAAATCATTTCCCTCTACCTGATAACGAAAGCAACACCAGCAAGAAAAAGAAGGTAAACTTTTCAATTAGGTCATTTAGCAGATGCTTTTATCCAAAGCGACTTACAATTACATGGTGCTGTTACATGGAGCAGATGGGGGGGGGGGGGAGGCAGGCATCTTGCTCAAGGATGCTTAGGAAGGTCAACTCTGGAGACCCACAACCTTCCGGCTGAGAGTCCAACACCTAGACCACTAGACTAACCTGTCCCTAAAAACTTTCCTGCCATGTAATTGACGAACATCTGTTACAATCAATTCATCATTTAGGGAACTGTTCATCATTCCACTGTTAAGTTACTGTGTTTCCTTTCTTAGAGCTCGCCACCAACGTTAAAGACAGACCTGCTCTCGCTCAATGAAATTCTTGAGGTGGGTTTTGGTGCATCAAATACAGTACATCACGTCTGTCTGTCTGTGTGTGTTCAGTGAAACAGGACAGCAGTTTGCTTTGTTAAACCAAGTGGTGGTGGTTGGTAAGTGACATGCAATTTAAGAAGCTCTAACGACAAAAAGCACAGGCTTTTGGGTGCAATAGACGAATATCCTGTACATCAAATGGAAAGAGGTTAAGGGGAGTAAACTCACGATTGTTGCAGTAAACAGTCACTGTAGTACAAGTTGAAGTGTAAAGTCTCTGCCCCTTCAACTACGAATTGTGTTTTTTACTGTACAAAATCGGCATTGCTACTGACGTGCCTTAACACCAGTCTCTGCCTCACTTTCAGTTGCTGATGAACAAGGCAATAGAAACGCCACACGACCCCTATGTCCAAATAGACGATGCGTTTTGGCAGCCCTATGTTGAAATGCTACTCCGTTACTGCATTGCAGTGAGGCACCCTGAGAATAATTTAAAGATACGGATGGAAACCTTTTGTTAAAGGAATGACATGTTTGCTATTTACAGGACCAATTGTATACACTAGTTTGGCTCTTCTGTACAGTGCTAGTATAAATATTATACTAATATAGTATAATAAGTATATATGTTGGTAAAATACTATTTTTGTATCCAACAATCTACCCTTTGCTACTGCAGAAACTTTACAAAACATGACCAGTGTATTTTGCTTGTATATAAATGTGTACATATATTTTAACATTAATTAAAATGTTCACTTCCAATAAAGTTGAGAATACTGAGCAAATGTTTGGAGCAAATTGTGGATAGTAAAACAATACCGTACAGGCCAGATCTACAAAATATCATATAGGAATAACTTGTCATCGTGGTTCTGGACACAACCACCGTTATCTTTGAAGCGGGAAACCCAATGGGAAATAATGGAAGAAACTTTCTAATGCTGGCCATTGCATATATGAAAATCGCGCAAGTTAATTCACAAGAAGGGGTATTTTCGAACGTCAGGTCAGAACGTCAAGCCCATCGTCCAATCCCGTCATTCCGTCTCTACTATAGGGATTCATGTGGGCGGGCAAGGGATTCCGGTTCCGGGTGTTTTCTCACTTCTGTTGAAAGCGTCCGTTGCGCTGACTATGATCTTAAATCATCAAATTTAGTGAAATTCATGAGTAATTTAGATTCCAGTACTGTCAGAAAACAAAACTAAATTAGCCCGTAAAGATGACGACGCGCTCCGAGAGAGAGAAGGCCCAGAAACTCAACGAGCAGCACCAGGCCATCCTATCGAAAATGCTACGAGAGGACGACAACAAATACTGCGCTGACTGTGAGGCAAAAGGTACGATTTAATGCCATTAGCGCAAAGAAGTTCAAGTAATTAAACTGTTGATTCAAAATATGTTATTAGCCGCCACCGGTAGTTGTCGTTGGCTGGCTAAGCTAAAACGGCTACCGGTACTCGCTAGGTGCCTGGCTTGGCCAGCTGATATCGTCCTTCTTTAGCTTAACTAAGTAACATTAGCTAACTGGCTAACTTGTCTAAGCTAATTCCGCAGCATAGAAGGGCGTTTATTTCCCATATTCTCATACAACTTTACCTAATCACATTCGGACTATGAAAAGCAGTTCAACCACAACCAGTCTAGTGAGTAAGCTCTTCAATATAAGTTCTGTTTAAGATTTGTGTCCAGAAATATTTTCTGTTAAACGGAACACACGGCAACACAATATCGTGAAGGAACTAACGTTATATGACACTTCGAAAGATAGTTTACAGGGGGCCCGTTGAAACATTGGCTCTAACAGAATAGCCAGGAGTAATAAAGTGTGTAAATACTGACAACTGCAAAACGTACTTATGTAGTGCCTATTTGTTATGACATTGGTAAAGAATGCAGCTAGACATGGCAAGTTTGACACCAGTAGTTTCTACAAGCACATACATGTATATCACTTGTCAGCCTTTCCTTTTCTCCCGTAGGTCCAAGATGGGCATCCTGGAATCTCGGTGTCTTCATCTGTATCCGCTGTGCTGGCATCCACAGGAATCTGGGTGTGCACATATCCAGAGTAAAATCTGTCAACCTGGACCAATGGACCTCAGAACAAATTCAGGCAGGCTCATAAGTGGCACTGTTTCAATCACAGAAGACATTCATTGATATTTTATAATAAGCTCTCTGCTCACTCTTGATAAGGAATTATTTCAAGAATAAATGTTTTGTTAGAGGTGGAAAATATCAATATCCCTCTTATTGTTTTGTGCACATCCATTAGTGTTGTTACAATTTTATATTACTTTTTATAATTTTGAATTTCCCCAAAGGGAAGTGTTATCCTATGTATATCTAATTGTGCAATATTTCAGAGCAAAGAACGCTGACATTAAAATGCCTCTTGTTTTCTCCACTCATTGTTCCTTTTTCTCTTGCTGTCCCAGAGTATACAGGATATGGGTAACACGAAGGCCAGGAAGCTTTATGAGGCCAACCTTCCAGAAAGCTTTAGAAGGCCTCAAACGGACCAGTATCCTTTTAGACAATGCTGTACCCACACAATGTCTTGGTACATTAGACCTTGATGCGTAATTGCCTTGTTGGTTTCCCTTAATTGTAACCCCAGAGCTGTGGAATTCTTCATCAGGGATAAATATGAAAAGAAGAAATACTACAGCAAGAATGTGACCAATGGAGGCAGTGTATGCATATCTTTTATGATACTCACCCTTAAAATTTGTGTTTATCTTTTCCTTGCACATTTCCAGAGGGGGTCTGTATTGCTATCTACATCTAGTCTTCTGTCTCACAGTAGATAAAATAGCAGTCTCTATAACTTCTTTGTTCTTTAAGTAAATGCCTCATTGATGCGTATAGGAACAAATCACATTCTAAAAAAAGTAGTTTTGAAACACCTGATAAGGTGATTAGTTTAAAGTCATCTATCTGAACAAATAAAAAATTCTAAATATTTAAAATAGTTTGAATACATTATGCTTGAGTGCCATTGAAATCGGAATCTACTGTTACTAATATAAGCTCCCATTTAAAAAAAAATAATCTTTGCGCAGCATAAATCCACTTTGTTCATAAGCATTTTTTTAAACTCGTCGCCGACTGTATACTTGTCTTTTTCTAGCCAAAGGAGAAGGAAAATAAGAGAGAAAAGGAGCCAGACAGAGGGAGCAAGTTATCTGCCTATACAAAGGTAAGCATTTATCCAGTCAAAGCAAGGCACATGCATTGCTTTTATAAGTTCTTACAAACCATGTAATTTTATTAGAATGCTTATTTTAGCATTCCATCTGTCCTCTGAATTTCAACTGTTTTGTTATGTCTTATTTTGAAGACTGAGGAGTGTCGGCCAGTTCCCAAAATTAGCCCGCTGAAAAATACAGAACCCTCTGTCAACCTGCTGGGCCTTGGTGAGTGTCTTTATCACAGTGGTTTACACATCTGGAAAGGATAGGGATATTGAAATGCATAAAAAAATGTGCATTGTAACTGTTGGAAATAGAAAAATTGCATCAAAGATACTTTAGTTAACTAAAAAATACAAATTGTGTATTGCACAATTTTTTTTAAGTTATTTAATGTACAAATACGAGTATATAATTTAATTTTAAATACACGAGCACACAGAGTATGACAAACCCTCACAAAAATAAATTTTCACGAGTCAGTTGTCTTTAGTGAATTTGGTTAATGTCTCAAATCTCCCCTAAGTTTGAACTAGATTCTCTTTGATAAAAGTGACCAGCCAGTAGGACATGCTTCGTTCAGTCAGACGCTGCAGCTATTGTTATCATGTAACTTTTGTTACTTGTGAAACCAGTTTTATTTCACCTGTCTTTTATAGACACGCCAGCGGCAGTGTCGGCTAACAATGGTAGCACTATCACAACTCAGAACAACAATGACTTGGACATATTTGGCCCCATGGTATCAAATCCTCTTCCAGCTTCCACATCCGCTGCTCAGTTTTCTCAGGTAAAACCAAGGAAATATTCACCTGCTGTAGTACACGGCTCCATATCTCTGATGATGTAGGATAGGGATGCACTGTTTTCACTCTTGATCCCATACCTACCAATACTGACTACCAACCTACTCTTTGCCCTTTTTATAAATAGAATGATAAATCGATAAATGCATTAAAACCGGACTAAATTATTGCTTAAAATGCAATATGTCAAAAAATAAAATAATTTCAGATTTTACAGAATGCCTTTTTCTACTGAATAAAGCTAAATAATAATTGAATAGTTCATTACACCTACTGTCACCTACATCCAATCCAGCACGTTAGACAAATATTTACCTGATAAGATGCCCACTAATGGATCGGTGCATCTCTAGTTTGTGATGTCATCATCAAATTTGCTTAAGACTCCTATCTGTTTAGAATGTTTATATCTTAAGGGCCTCTACCTTTTTTCTACTTTTTAAGGCTAACTCCAGTAATGTTGCCAGCACCCCAACACAAGCTCCAGTGGGAGGCATGGTTAGTTCAGGCTCAAGTCAGGCGGAGCTGGACCTGTTCAGTGACAGTAGTAGTAGCAGTAGCAAGGGAGATGACCAGCCCAAGAAGCCCCTGTCCAAGGACTCTATCCTGTCTCTTTATGGAACAAGCACTATGCCCCAACAGGCCCAAACTGGTGAGGATGCACACTTTAGATATTGCATTCTTTGTTGAAGACACGCTGAACCTGATGTGTGCATACAACCGCCATCTTTGGCGTTACGGACTTCTCCCATAGAGTTCTATTCAGAATTCTTGAAGTGGCCTGTCTCTTCTATAATGTCTCTGCTATAAGCACAATCTCTTCAAATATGAGTTGATGGAGTGCATGATGTATACCACACTATAACCTAACTGCATCTGCTGTGGGTTTTGTTTGCTGTTTTGTCTAGACTTGCCTTAAAACCCCAATGGGCTTGCCATGTAGCCACACCTTTTGCTCAAACTAAAACAAATTTGTTAGAAGAATAGAACTAAATGTAGTTTCCAAAGAACACTTAATAATAAAGAAGCTGATGGATGAAAGCAACTCTAAACTCGGCTTATGCGGCCACAATTGACGTTAATATTTCATATTTTTGGCCGTGCTCTGTCTCAGAGAACCGGCATTGGAAAAGTAAGCCCCTAGTCACTAGTCCTTTGTGTATTTTAACCTAATTTTGTTAGTGACTTCTTTCAATGGCATGTGAAGCTATTCTCCTTAGTTATAACTTACATTCCATCTCGTATCATCTTGTTGCTTCATGCCTAATTTGTATTTTCAAGTTCCTGGCCTCACTAATTTCCCTTCTGCTTTCTTTTTTTCTCACTAAGCAAGTTGGTGCATGAAGTTGTTTTATAGTCTTTATGCAAATTGTAAATGTAAACTAACCCTGCTTAATGTTGTTTCCTTGCAGCTGGCATGTTCATGGGCCCCACCCAAATTCAGTTCCCTGTCCAGCCAACCACAGGTTACCAGGCCTTCCCTGGTATGGGGGCAGCCATGCCTCCCACCACAGTCATGGGTGCTATGATGACTCAGAGTGGGACAGCCCTAATGGGACCAAATGGTGGCATGATGGTTGGCATGACAATGCCAAACAGCTTCATGGGCAATGCCCCTGCCACAGGTGTGATGGGCATGGCCCCCAGGATGATGGGACCACAAGGTGGTACGATGCCTGCCGGTATGGTGCCTGCTCAGGGCATGTATGCCATCCCGCCTGGGCAGCAAGCCCAGTGGAACATGGGTCAGGTATGAGTCCTAAATTGTTAAGTTTATTGTAACTGCAAATTAATTAGTATGGGCTTTTTTCTTTACTTATTTTACCAAGTCCTTTGCACATAACAGGAATTTTCCTTGGTGAGGTTATTGCATTGTAATTACCAGACAAACGCGCAGTAACAAAACTTAACATGAATGGTTTTCAATCTGTTCGTTTATCCATTGTCAGTTAAACTCCGATGCAGACAAGAAGACTTGACCTAAGACCAGCTACAAGGACTGTCTTGGGCTACTTAAAAATAAACTAAAGTGGGGTTTACATGTAGTTTGAATGCAGACAGGCCAAACACCACATGCAACGTTAGACAATTTTTTAAATATTGCCTGTGCGATGACTGCAATTATTAGCATCACCATAGTGTGTAAAAATCTGTTGTACTGTAGATGGCAGACAACATATAATTTTAGTTGACCTATGCTAAATGTATGATTTACTTCACTGGATAAGTAATCCCGTAACTAACTTGATGCAAGAGGCAATTATGTTTTATTTGTTTCATTCTGGCAATGAAAACAAACTATCGATGGATATATTGAGTATATTTGTATAAAAAATATATACAGCTTTTCTGTATAACAAATGAATTGAACAAATTAGGAAATAAAAGATGGTGCAGTGTGCACTTAATCAGCTGTCTGCTGTGCCAACTTGATCAGTACCTAGTATGATGATGTGACGGTAATATGTGTCTTTCTTTTCTTTTCCCAACTAGATCAACCAGCAGATGTCAGGGATGACTCTGAATGGAGCTGGGGGTCAGATGGGCTTTGGTCCGCCTGCCTCAGCTATGGGTGGCTGGGCGGCTCCTGCGTCAGGCCAGACACTCAGCACACAGTTATGGAAGTGAGCCTCCAGGCAGAGAGGGAGTAGAGCTCGCAAGTAGTGCAAAACAATACTTGCACCTGACTACAAACTGATGTCCATTTCTAGCATTGACTTCCTTCCAGAACATGAAAAGGTTTTTCTCTTTTTCTCTTCATCTCTGTCGCTCTCTTTCTCTCTATTGTTTGAGTGAATTGGGAGTAATATGGCAATGTGGTTGGCAGTTTCTTCCTTTCTAAAGGTTTAAGGTCATAACAATATTTTCCTTTTTTGGGAAAAAACAAGAAAATAAACGTCCCACAAAACATTAACAACATATCAGAAAAGCTGCAGGACCAGTTACACATGCTTTTATTGTATCACTGTATCATTATGAGATTATTGAAATTTAAATGAATAGTATTTAAAGGGAGAAGACAATTATCATGTCTGCCAATATTCCTCCCGTATGTACAGCGCTGTATAAGCTTCTTTTAAAGTACCTGTGGTTCCCCTTAATAAAGTATGATAATCCAAGGATTTGATTTGGTGATTTCTCTAATTTGACTGTAATGATTGGTCCTTCACAGAAATGAAGGTGAAGTCAAAGAGGACTGACTTGCTAGTGCTTTTTTGCAGAACTATTTAAATCATTATTGATAGCCCTCAGAAATGTAGCTTTCGTCAACATGTTGGCCTTCATTAAAGTTTCTCTTGTTATGAAAGTATAAAACACTTTTGGTGTTTCTTTCCCAATGCACTTAAGAACATAAAAATAAAGGTTTAAACTATTCATTCTTGAATACAGTGGTGTTGGCTTACTTGTAGTTCTTTTTTAAAATGTAATGTTATTGAGTATAGACCTGACTGGAGCTATGGCTGTTTTCCATGGCTCTACAACTTACTGGTAAGCACTCCGAGGTGTCAAATTCCAGGGAAAAGAGCTAATTTCATATCCCTTATGAAATAATCACTTCCACCCAACCCCTAGAGCAATAGGTTGTGTGTTTTGTTTGACACTCACTACCTAGCGGAAGGGATGGTTCCTTTTCGAACAGGAGCTTATTGGGCCATGTAATGTGTTGTCATTTTTTTTAGGATTTCTATGTAATCATTTAGCAGATGCTTTTAACCAGAGACACATATGAGTACAGTTACAAGTATTATTAAGCAGCAGATAGGGGTTAGGCCTCTTGCTCAAGGATGCTGCCAGGTACAGTTGTAATGAAAATTATTCAACGCCCATTGCTAATCAGGTGTATTGTCAAAATTTACAGACTTTCAGCTGCTTGCAACGAACAAATCAAACAAGCAATTTAAATTGCTCAACACAAATTTCCTCAAATGAAAATGCAACTTATGACTTCTCCAGTCTCAGTTATTCTGCCCTGCCCTTTTTCTGCCCTGTCCATGTATTGTAACCACTGTTCTTTGAACTTGCAAACTATGCTTCTAACCATGTGTTGAGTTTTTCAATTGCTTTTGTTTGATTTGTTTATTGCAAACAGCTGAAAGTCTGTACATTTTTACAACAAACCTGATTTGCAATGGGAGTTGAATAATTTTGATTATAACTATGCAAGCCATGTCGGGGATCAGAGTCAGTCACTATAACCTATCCTGCCCAAGTTTGAGAACTAAAGAGTTCATTTGGTAAATTCAAGGTATTAAAGGTTAAACGGTAATATCTGAGAACAAATAAAAAATGTTCAGCATGCATTTATGGTTTGTAAAGTTAATTGAACGGAACAATAAACAAAGTCAAGTTAATTATGTTAGGGACCTCATCTCTGGAAGCACCTATATAGGCATAATTTGAATAATCAATTTATTAAAATGGTTTATTTTACTGTACTGAAAATGTATACTGAATTATCATGACATAAATGCCTAAATGGGCTCTGTGGTAGCCTAAGTTTATTTTATTTTTAATTCTTTGATTTTTGAAGTTCCTTGAAACTAGTAGCAACAGTATATTTACTAAACAATATAATTTCATAATACATCATATAAATGTATTTTTGAGTAATAGTATTGAGATTAAACTAAATGTGTGCACTAGATGGCAGTATTGTACCTCCAATGTTCTAAATGAGAGTTCTCCAAAAAAAATTCACTAAAACAGCCCTTGCCAGCAATGTAACAAATATAATTTAGGAGAACTTAACACACTATTAGAATTTGGAAGACCTGACTCATCCTACTTGTAAATACCATATAGGGAAAATGTTTCTCACTTTCATTTCTGCCACTAGTTGTTCAACATTTCCTTTACTGGCTGCCCAAGTGCCCAGTGGCTTTAGATATGGTTACATGAATTTCAACATAGTGACTCGTTTCGAATGGGATGAGGAATCAAACTGACTTTCTCTTTAAATCTCAGTACTGCTTGAGTAAAAGTACCCATAGGACACGGTGCTTTTTAACAAAAGTTGCAAATAAACTGTTCCATCCTGACATTCAAAGCTTTGCTATTGTCTATGTGTGTGGCAAGATAAGGCTTTAGGGCGTGGCTCGTTTTTACTCTGTTAAACTCCCACCATTAACCTTGTGCAACATCTGCACAATGCTGCACCAACAGTTGGGTTATTAAAAGAATGGTTATATGTATTATTTATTAACTATAAGAATAACAATGAAGTCAACAGGCCACTGCTTGTCATAGTTGTACTGCAGACCCATTACAAAGCCAAATAAATGGTTAAAAGTTTCACATGCGGCTGAGTCTCATTTGAAAAGTACACTTTTGTCCATTCTGGATAGTCCCCTTGAATCAATGTCTTGCAGCAGCCCTGGAAGAGTGAAAAGCTTTTTGCAAATAGTTCGGAACCAATAGCCTGTCTCTGAGCTTTAGCAAAGAGGTTAGGAATTCCTGTAAGCTTCTGTGTTAAACTTGACACCACTCCAGAGCAGCAGAGTGAAGAGTGCTCTGTCTTTCCTCTTTATGTGCCTTCTGGTCTGAGGGAACAAGCATTCCTGCTAACTGGTTTATCCCAGGATAAGCACACCAGCCTCATGTTGAACTTTGGCATGGATAAATTAAGAGGGAAGTTATTACGGATTTGATTTGAAAGCACACAATCTGTTGCAGACAGAGGTGGTGTGTATTTTCCATCCTTTTGATTTTACTTATTGGTTATTGAGTTTGTGTCATAAGAAAAATTGTCCATTGCTATTGCTGACTGATATTGCCGTTAATACACATTAACGGCAATATCAGTCAACAATAGCAAACAGTTTGTCGCAACATCATGGTAAGGAACTGTATAAAGGCATTCAAAATAAATGTTGCACGGTAAAGGAACATCTTATACAAATATATCAATCTGTTGGCGAATAAAACAGGTGAAGCAACAGGATTTTTGCAAAGAAGCTTGTCCTCTTCTGAAGACAATACTACGACTTCTAACACAATGTTATCTAAAAGAACTGTGATTTCGTTGGTGTAGGCGCTCAGCTCACGGTACAGACCAGGCTTTCTTACGCCCTTTCAAACACGTCTGCTCCACAAACGGCCCACCCCCTGCGTGCCCCCCAGAAGAGGGTTGGGGGTGAAGGACAGCACACAGAAGTTTAAAAGCCCCTCCTTCTGTCATGACGCCATGCCTGGTCGCCTGCTCTCAATCAGAGTGGGAGCAAAGTGCAACGCTGATAGCAGCTCTATCAACAATGCCTGTCTTTCTTCAGCCGTTTGTATGTTTTCCTTTCCAAAAAGGCTAAGCTGGGCAGTGTGTGGACTTGTTCCTAACATGAATCGTTAGAGGTTGACGGATTTTTTGTAATACTATATTAAAAACATGCAGGGAAAAGATTAGTCTGTCCTCTAGGTGGGGTTTGTTGTCGTTTCAACACACCCCAGGGTCACAGCACTTTCCCGGTGATGTTGACATAGTGTGTTAGAGTTACTAAGCAAGTCAAACATTTTTCACTCTTACAAATGTTTCTGTGCCTTGTTTCCTCCCACTGGAGTCAGCCACCATTGTTCAACCTTCCTGACAACATGACCCCCCCTCCATTCCTCACCTCCCAGAGTGCACTACCGTTGCCATGACAACTGTATAAACACATGCATGTGTAATGGAAAAAGCAACAGGCTTGTGTTACATTTGGGAATGGACTGTCAACTCTCTTCAACTATCCCAGAGAATAGGACCCAATAAAGAGGCGATCACAGAAAGAGTTGTCTCCACCAGCAGGTTTATTTTCACAGACAAGCAGCACACAGACACACGCACACACACTTAAATGCAGATGTTTCCTCTGTGTTGCAAACGCTTGTGACCTTTTACATGTCTACGCGGGCCTTTAGCATGACGATGATGATGATCTCATGTGTAACAGCTCTCAGTGTTGTTAGGTCCTATGGGCGTGTGTCTGCGTGTGGGTCTGAGGACAGATTGTATTGCTACTTGGACTTCTAGCTGGAACTTTTAACTGTGGTGGTTGTGATTGTGGTCTTGCTTCCACCTGTAGAGAGAGCAGAAAAACAGCCTTGTGTTATATTGTCTTAGTGGTTGAACTGTATAGTGATTGATTGGATAAGTTTGTTTAAACAGGATTACTTACCTGAACCGATGGGCCTGGAATAATAAAGGGAAACATAGCGAAGTTAGACAAATATGGAGGATATTTACTGCATTTACAAGATCGTTATTTCCTAGTATGAGTACTAATCAATTCTTTGACTTGGACCTGTCAAAAGAATAACATCCCTGTACTATGCACCAATATGAAATTAGTAGATTAAATAAGACAAGACATATGTTGTAGGCCTATATGGTAGCACAACCAGGCCTACCTGGACTCCTCTGTTTCCAAGAGGCTCCTGTAGGTGGCTATCTCCTTCTCCAGTCTGGTCTTGATGTCCAACAACCTTCTGTACTCTTGACCCTGCTGATCAATGCTGGAACGCACATTGTTTAGCTCTGCTTCCATCATGTTGATCTGGTTCTGGTAGCCATTTAGCATTGAGCTATAGCGAGCCTCTGTCTCTCCCAAGGTGTTCTCCAGAGCCCCTTTCTAGTAAAGAGGAGAAAGGATGAGAAAGGATTAAGAAGCTATCCTAGTAATAAGGTAGTCACATATTAACTCAGTTGTTCACTCTTGTAAACCAGTTTAGTGAGGCTGAGAAACCACACCCCGGATTTGAAGTGTGAGACATAATAGCCCATGTCTGCATATGGGTATGACACAATAGCAGGACTGTATGTGTATAGTATGCTAATATTATTCTATATATATGCTATTATACTGCTGCACTGTAACACAAAAGACTGTGGATAACTCTTATTATCTCTTTTAAGCTTGTTGTGTAGGCATACTGAGCTGATTCGCCCAAGCTGTGCACTAAGGGAGTGAGGTCTCAGGTCACTTAGTTCTGCATTCCTGTAGCTTTATTCATGCTCTGCCTATCTGAGTAAGACCAACTGTCTGTTAAATGTTTGACTCTCATCTCCACCTCTCTTATAAATCTCGTCTCTCTCCCTCTTTCAGTAAAGCCTCCCCTTGCCCCTCCCCCTCCGCCTCTTCTGTTCCATCCTCTGTGATGAGAAATGGGTTCAGGACGTTTGCTCAAATAAGGCAAGATCCTGGATTGTAAACAGACGGTCCTATTCTTACCATACTGAGCTGGGACTGTAGCTCAATCTCCAGGCCCTGCATTGTGCGCCGCAAGTCGTTGATCTCTGTCTTGGACGTCTGGATTGTTTCTGTGCTTATAGCCACCTCCTTGGTCAGAGCTGTCGACTAGAGCCAGAAATAAAGATGCAAATTAGAAATCTGTCTAAATCAAGGCACGAAAAGGGGAGTAGCTCTCCGCTCAAACCTTTCGGAGTGATTATAGATAATTACAGTTTTAAAGCAACGTAAATGAGTATTTACTCAGTATTATAGTCATTTTCAGGAGTGACTTTGCTTAGTTTGAAGAAAGATAAAAAAAAATTAACTACCTTGTCAGTAAACCAGGCCTCCTGGTCGCGACGATGCTTGTCGGTAATAGCTTCATACTGGGTGCGAATCTCTTCCATCACCTTGTTCAGATCCTGCTGGGGTGCGGCATCAACCTCCACGTTGATTGTGCCAGTAAGTTGAGAACGCAAGGCTGCCAACTCCTGAAGAGCCATCACAAACAACAATCAACAAAAGCCCCCATTTCATGTGATTTACCATTCCATGCCATATCCTTTTTACCATGTTTCGTAGGTACAGGCTGGTCTGCACTCACCTCTGCGTGGTTCTTCTTGAGGTAGGCCAGTTCATCCTGCAGGCCTTCGATCTGCATCTCCAGGTCGGCCTTGGTCAGAGTGGTCTGGTCCAGCAGGCGACGCAGGTTGGCAATGTCAGCCTCCACTGACTGGCGCATCATGAGCTCATGCTCAAACCTGTTGATGAGTGAGAAGTGTGGAGGACCCCTCGCAATGAAAAACACTTTGCGTTTCGCGTTATGAAACCTAGTCTACAGAGTGTTTCAGACTCGGGGCTTACTTTGTCTTGAAGTCGTCTGCAGCCAGCTTAGAGTTGTCAATCTGAAGTAGGATGTTGGCGTTGCCGATGGTGGCGCCATTGATCTGAAGGAGGAGAGCACATCTGGTTCAGTTGATCTGTAGGCCTACCTTCCATTTCTTCGACTACGGAGTTTGACTACGGAGATGCTTTTCTACCTTTCTAAACTGAACACAGCTCTTTCAAGATCATTAACAGTGCCGCACAATTGAAATCTACCCGCTCTGGAGGGTGTTAGCGTGTGGGAGAACCTTACCTTGTCCTTCAGGTCGTTGATGATGGCCCAGTACTTGCTGTAGTCTCTCTCTGCGGCTGGGCCCTTATTCTCGTAGTACTCTCTGATCTGCAGCTCCAGCTTGGTGTTGGCGGCCTCCAGGGAGCGCACCTTCTCCAGGTAGGAGCCCAGGCGGTCGTTGAGGTTCTGCATGGTGGCCTTCTCGTTGAGGTGGATGGTGTTCTGGTCCAGGGCGTTGGACAGATCGAAACCGCCGCCAGACCTGGAGCCGCCGCCGTAGCCGCCGCCGTAGCCTCCGCCGTAGCCGCCGCCGTAGCCAGAGGAGACCGACTGGCGCACCTCGCAGGTGGCAATACGAGGCGTGAAGCCCCCCGACACACTATAGGCCTTGGGGGCGCTGGAGGAGTAGCCCACGCGGCGTTGGCTGATGATGGAGCCTCCGCTGCTGGGGCCGCTGCTCACACGATAGCTGAAAGACATGCTGGCTGCTTGGTAGGAGAGTACAAGAGGAGAGAGGACCGTTACACAGCTTCAGGCTTTAGGCTTGTGGACTTTGACAGAGGGAGGCTGGCTCCTGATATACTGCTGGACTTGGGCGGGCCCAGGGAGCTAGTTGGAGGGTGTGTGGAAGGGGGGGGATGGTGAAAAGGGAAAAAGGGGAGTTGGCTGCCTCAGCAGCTCAGCAATGGCCCTGTGTGTTTGCCTGTGAGGAAACCGTACGGAATGTGGGTTTCTCTGTGTGTGCAGATGTTTGTGTACATTTTGTGTGTGTGCATGTGTGTTTGTGCTTTTTGAGCTGCGTTATGAAAACCAGACATTCCCAGAATGTATTTGGTATCCCTTATAATACAAGCACAAAAGCTGAGGCATTATAATGTCAGTGTCACGCCATATGTCAACATTTACTTTAAGTGCTTTGTAAACAGCAGTCACCTCCACAGTGATGATGTGAAGTAAGGTTATGTTTCTCCTAATGCCATGTTCCTCTCACATTTAATGGTTTGTATGCAAATTCCAGCTGTTTATCTTATGATATTGTTGGTATAACATTTCTTAATATTAACAAAACAATGAAAATGGCAAAACAAAAAACAAAATATAACAAAGTGCTAAGTCACATAATCATCAGGTAACCTGCAAGTTTAAAGTTAAGATGATTTATTTTAAAATAATATTTCTTAAGATTAGCAATTATCTTACAGTTAATACTGCTCCACAGACTGCCAGTCAGCCTGGTTGTGTTAAGATAATCAGTTCCATCCATGTACAGGACATTGTCATCACCCTATTGTTTGAATATCCCACAAAACCCCCAGCCCTATGTCCTGTGTGTGTGTGTGTGTGTGTGTGAGAGAGTGAGTGACAGCTTTGAAACTCTCAGGGATGTTCATTGTGTTTATTTTAGCTCATATCATGGACTACATGGGGTTTGTGCAATTGTGTGTGCATCTGTGTTCCTCCGTGTGTGTGTGTGTGTGTGTGTGTGTGTGTGTGTGTGTGTGTGTGTGTGTGTGTGTGTATTCCGCTGTCATCTTTGGAATGTGGCCAGTATCGCTGATCTCATATCACAGCGGCTGGTGTCAATTGAGAACAGGGTGATAGGGCCTGTGGGGTCATGCCATGTCACAGAGGAAGAGTTTGGTTCCAATTAAATGTCCTGCATATGAAACATGAGGTCACTGTGTTTCATGTTTAAGGCAGTTTCTCAGGCTAGTCTTCATGTTCCCTTGTGAACTACAGTAACTGATCAACTCAGGTTTCCTCAAAATATGCAACAGACGGATTAAAAGCTCACGCAACGTGTAGTGTTGATAGTTTTGGTTTTATGACTATTGACAGTTAGAAAATGTTGAATGTGGGCTCTCTACTCAAGTGAAATGAACTTTATTTACAGTATATAAAGTATAGCCCCTAATCACAGAGCCAGTCTGAAAGGCCACATTTCAGGAATAAACACGCCTAACCATTACCTATAATTGGACCCAAAAAAAAACGTTAAGCAACAAAAATGGAAGAAACGTTGGGAACAATCTTAAAAAGCGCAACCCCCCAGATAAGAGAAACTGTCTTAAAGAACTCGTGTTTAAACATTGGCAAGTGTTACGCTCAATCTAAGGCTTCTTCATCACATACGGCAGATATTGGCACAGTGTCAGATCCACAGGGATGGGGCACATACCGGTACCTTGCAAATAGAGCCATCCGCTGCATGACACTTTATAGGAAAAAATGACAATGAGTGTATTGTTCATTGTGCCACCCTCCTGTCTCATTAACAACTTGTCTAAATGAAGTGAGGCCATCCCTATTTATAGGCAAAAAACTTACATTGACATTATCATAATTATTAGTGTAATTGTAACTATTATTACATTGGTGAAAAGATTAATGATTTTTGAACCTCATAATAGATGCACACAAAAAAAGTTTAAACAAGTTTAAACATTGCAAGTTTAAACATACAACTCGACTCACAATCTCTCTTGCTTCTACTTCTAAGTTTGTTTAAGAGTGAAGGAGCTCTCCACATGCATTATTGTATTAGTCTGTATGACTCACTGTTCCCCACCCATTCCCTCTGCTGATTCACATGAAAAATGGGAAGATAAGAACCCTTTAGAAAGCAGCTATAACTTTTGTAATGGGTGTTTTCTTAAGGAGGGAGATGCATCATTGCAGTTTTCACAGTCCTCCAATATATAATATCCTCCTTATATTAATAGTATATATATATAATAATATAATTATTACTGTACATGTAATTTATGTAATTATAATCTATTGACAACAGTGCATTAAACACAACACATTGTCCACATCTGACTGTGGAAAGCAACTACATCCAAACAATAATGCTATAAACATTATTAACAAAATAAAGACACAATGTCCTCTGGATGGGCAGTGGAGTGGAGCACCTCTTTAATCATCAATACAATACAGTAGTCAATACAATTTCTCATTTGCTTCAGACTTATCACTATCATTATAAAATAAAGAAAGCAGGCTGGGTTGCTGCTTAGCCAGTATAACAACATTATCATTGAAATAGTTGTCGCACACTTAATCCGACAGGCTACATCTTGGATTTCCTTGAGCTCTTCGTATACAATAGAGGGCCAAAAACTCTCTGCTCTCTGCTGTACAAAGGCAGAAGTAAAACCTGAAATAAAGGTATTGGTGAAGGGAAGGGAAGGGAAGTTTCCCTGTAACTTTCATTCATTTATCATACTGTAAGACACTGCAGACGCAGACAGTGTCAAAACAGTTTGTTTGTTTGAGCTGTAGCAACCGCTGACAAGGTGTGGACATGATGGGCGTGGATCATGGCTCATGGATGAGTGTGGTCCATTGTTTCAGGTCTGGATGATCAGGATTCCTACAGAACACCTGAGTCCTCGCCATCACCTTCAGCTCAATGGGAGAGAGAGAACATTGAGGTTCCCATGTGTTTCATTGGTCTAGTCCTCCTGGGGAAGATGATACTAACACATGAGCAACGATGTTACTGCATTGCGTGACACATAGTTGTCACATCTAATGTCCTAGTATCTGTGGGTCATAGTGCTGACTATTTCCTGAATGTTGTCTTTTATTTTATCACATTGTGATTACAGTACATATTGATCGGGTTGACATCTCTTATAGCATAGTGCACCCTCTGAGCGGGTGGGTCCAGAAAGAGTAATAAATCTGTATTCAAAGCAGATAGCGGCGGAATTGTAGTTATCTAGTTACAAGGAATCCTGCACCTTGCTAATCAGTGCAATCATGTCAGGCTCATATGGTCTGAGAGTGACGTCAAGGCCCATAAAATTATATCTTGTAATGTCTAATTGTCTGAATAATTGGCTTTTGTGTATGTGTGTGTGTGATACACGCATGTGTATAACTGTGGTGTGTGTGTATGTGTATGTGAGACAAAAGGAGAAACGTTCTTTTCTCTGGAACATCTTGACATAATGAAACATTTGCCCACATCAGAGTTTCACACTCTCCACTGTGCATACATGTACTGTTAGGGTCCCTTTCCATGTCCCACCAACTGTCAATTCACTGGGACTGTATTAACAGACCTAATAGCTCATACAGTATGTCATTATGTGTTGAGGATAGAGCTTTATACTGGCTGTAAGTTGTGTGCCTCTGTGTGCCATTTTGTTATTTCTACATAAACCAACATACACTGTCACCCGAAAACATTCAATAATAAATTCAATATGTAGGTACAGAATTCAACACAATGTCCACAAGCAAGTGTGCTATAATGTGCAAAGAAATTGATTTCTGCAGAAAACTTTGAACAAATTTGAACTGTGGTGTGTGTGGTATATCCATACAGTATATTGTCATTCTTGTGTGTAGGTTCAATAGTTTATCATTTTTTAGGTGCTAATAAATTCCAATTTGTAAAGAGTAGGCCTCTGATTTGTAGAGATTAGGTGTACAACAGTAGCAGTGTGCCCTCTAGCGAAATACTGAAGGCATACACTGATAAATGTTGCTTACCTCTGTCTAGTACTGGAGTCCATTATAGTAATGGCAGTAAACAATGGTAAACAAAGTTATAGATTATGTGGCCAAACGTATGCAGTATATACTATGTATTGTATAACCTTCATCCTTGGACAACTGTCAACACATTTGCAAAGTTTGATCCAAAGGAGATAAAAATATTTGTGATTGTATCGTGCCGGGACACATACTGTACAGTACATAGGATACACACGCACATAAACAAACATGATTTGGCCACAATGTGGTGGCAAGGTGGTAATGTGTATACGTGCGTGTGTGTATACTTTGTCCAATCATGTGCCTCACATTCAAGATTTTTCCTAAATATATTGTACCTGCAGTTCCTTTTAACAAACTCTCTCTGCTCAAATATTTAGGCATGTATAAATATCATGTATAAAGTCCCCTAAAATGCAGTGGTTTAGAGCTACGAAAAACAACAGTAAACACCAGGGAAATTTGGGAAATAATGAGTGCTAAGCTCTGATAAGCTAAAGAGAGTTAAGTCAGACAAAGTACAGATGAATGATGCTATCTAAAAACAGCATAACTGCTACAGCGTGGCACCATTTAGCTTGTGTTACTGGATATGACATAAGCCATACAATATTCATAATAACATAACCCAAACCTTGGGTATACAATCAATGAAACGAGATTGGAGGTGTGGTCAGAGATACTTTATATCATAAAAACAATAAAAACCTTTATAATTTTGCTATTCAGATGCTCAAAAATTGGTGATGCGCATGAAAGATGAAAAGAGTTACAAAGTAATCTCAAAGAGTTACTAAGTATTCTCAAAGAGTTTACAAATTCATCAGCCCACAGGTAGACAATTTGTCTATAAATAGAGACGATTCAGTGGGCACCCAGCCAATATGACTAACATCTCATGTTCATGAATCTACCATACACAAAACATTAAACAGGCATGGAGTCAATGGCAGGACACAACGCTGCTCCAAAAAAAACGTTTGCCAAAGTTTGCCGAGCACAATTTACTGGGAAAATGTTTTGTGGACTGATGAATCTCAGATCTGCTTCAGGGGCTGGACAGCTTGCCATCATCAAGGGGAAGAATTAATACATTTCAATATATCCAACAGGATAATATCAGCCTGGCTGTCAGCCTGCTGAAGCTTAGTAGAAGTTGAGTGATGCAGCAGGACAATGACCCTAAACATCGAAGTAAATCTACTACAGAATGGCTTCTAAAAAAGACAATCCACCTTTTGGAGTGGCCCAGTCAGAGCCTAGACCTTAAACCAAGAGCCGTTCACAAGGCTAAGAATATGACTGAGCTGAAGCAGGAAGTAAGGAAGTAAGGAAGTAAGCAAGACTGGTCCAAAATTCCTCCTTAACATTGTGCAGGTCTTATCCGCAGCTACCGGAAGCGCTTGTTTGAGGTTGTTGCTGCTAAAGAGGGTTTGACCAGTTATTAAATCTAAGGGTTCACTTACTTATAAAGATAATAATTGTTTGCGCTTACATGTGTGTCTGTTGACACAGAGACTTGTTCCAGCATGTGTCTCAAGAGTCAAATTACAACATCCCTTTAAATGTTGCCAGCTATACAGGTATAGCTGGCATACATAGGCACATTTGGACCAAACCTTGGTATCATGTTTCAGTTGTTAAACACCAGTCTGCACTACAATACCAGTTTACCCTGTTGTGTGTCTAATGAATGCATATCTCTCACAAGGCCATGGGGATCTGCCTCCTGCTGTATAAGATATAATCTTTCCTCACTAAAACTCAAAAGAGGGCTGTACACTGACAAAAACAGTCACCATTCAGTCCCGTGGGCCAGACTCACTTAACACGCAGCTCTGACTGGCTTTCAGTCTCTGCTCCAATATTCACTTTGATAGTCGGCTCTAAATTAACGTCGCTCATAGGGGTTTTCCATCTAGCCAAAAGCATTATTACATTTAAATAGGCCTATACTGATACACATTTGTCAGTACATTTATTATGCATTATATTCTGCAAAATAATAAATGAAACAACAATCTACCATCTTTTTTCAGTTTAGGTCAACTGGACAGGGTGCACATATTTCTGCCTGTGGACCAACCACTGTTGTTTGAGTACTGCTGATGTAATTTTTGCGGAAATGTCGCACCTAGACACTAGATTATAAAACTGTCAAAATGGCAAATGGAAAGGCTTTTATGAAAGTGGGGTATAGTGAAATTCTATTCCATCGTTCACCAAATACGCCCTGTTCAGATAGAAAATCTTATCTTAGCATCCAAGAGCATTGTTCTAGTTCATAAATTCAAGATATGTATTAAATTATATAGGCTAAATTAAATATTTACAGCCTCATCTTGATGTGGAGCCATGTAGTGTTAATTTTGTTGTTTGTTTCTTTGTTTTTTTTCTGTAAAAAACAAATAATAGTTT
Organism: Percopsis omiscomaycus; assembly: GCA_027575585.1. Classification (NCBI taxonomy): domain Eukaryota; kingdom Metazoa; phylum Chordata; class Actinopteri; order Percopsiformes; family Percopsidae; genus Percopsis; species Percopsis omiscomaycus. The sequence goes on from JAODLI010001447.1 coordinate 23,732, forward strand.
TCTTAACCTGAAACACATGGTGTAGACATTTATTATGAAAGTAATGAGGTTTTCATGAAGTAGAACATATCATTGATAGCTACAGTATGCAGTACAGAAGACAGATAAATTAAGTTCCCCAAAAGGGAGGAAAATGTTTGCTTTGTAAGTTTGTTAATTTAAAAATACATTGTATAAAGATTACACAGTAGTCTAAATGTAACCGGGTAAAAATATCTGTGATAAAGTTTAGGTGTGCCATACTTATGACAATGTTTAACTTTTTTCAACATAGGTTTCACTAAGTGAAACTGTTACTACTCTGTGATCATTTTATTATTGATATGCGTAATTAGGCACAGTGAATGTTTAAAAAAAAAAAAAAGCAACATTGTTGTATACGTGTGCCAACACTATTTATGTCTGTCGACCTACGTGACTTTGGGCCTCTCCACATGCTACCAAGCCATGGAAACAGACCATGCAATGCAGCATGAAATTCCTCCAAATCTTTAGCCAACCAGTCAATAAAAGGTATCCTAGAAATTCATCATCTGATACAAAACAAGGCGGTCGACTTACCCAGCAACCACACCACCCATATGCTGATGGAGAGGTAAGAGGGACACATTGTGAACCACATTCCTCCGCTATCAACTACGTCCCTCTAGCCCTTCCCATTCTTTTTTGTGTGTGGCAGCTATAACCAAGGTGAACAGCGGGACACTCACTGCAGATCAACCGGCCAGGTCCATCTGGGAGCCTCCTTCGTTCCTACCTGATCCAGATCCGGGTTGTCCTCCACCTTTAACCCTAGAAGAACTTACACAATGTCTGTCCAAAGGTCCCAAAGTGTTTATGGAGGAGCAAGTAGGCACGGTCCCTGCCTCTCCCAGGCTTACTACAAACCAGCGCCCAATGGCTTCAACCTGGCTCATGGTCTGGACCTCAATGCAGGGGCCAACGAGAAGGCCACCCTGCAGAACCTCAACGACCGCCTGGCCTCCTACCTGGAGAAGGTGCACAGTCTTCAGACGGAGAACGACCACCTGGAAAAGCAGATCAGAGAATGGTACCAGAATAGACAGGTCACCTGCCACGAATACTCGAGCCACTTGGCAACCATCACTGACTTGAAGGGCAAGGTACAGTAAGAGGAAGCAGGCCCATGTACAGTATGTGTGTCTCCATTCAGTGTTTCGTGTGGTATAATGGTCCTTTGTCACTAAGAAACGATTACTCAGCCATGGTCATTGGTGCAGAAACATGCAGTATCTGTGTGCTCTTTGAACAATGGTTGGATTCGTTTTAATAAAACAGTTGTGCAGGAGAGACGTGTTGGTTTGGGAGGGGGTGTTTTAGGCATAAGTAGTCAAAGGTCGCATCTCTCACTTACATTTTCCCAAAGATGAATTGTGTTTCTCGTGTTAACTCAGGAGCTGGAACTGTTACATGAGCTCCAGCTGACTTCTTTTACTCAATGTGTTTTTCCTCAGATTTGTTTGGCCACCGAGACCGATGCCAAGATCCTTCTAGACATTAACAACGCTGAACTGGCTGCTGATGACTTTAAGATAAAGTGAGCATTGCTTTGTGTGTGTGCTTCGTGCGTGCACTGTGCTTTGTGCGCGCACTGCATGTATTTCAGCGCCTTCCCATTCTAGTATGTGCAAGTTCACGCCTGCACCGGAGTGTGAACATCATGCCTAGCTGACAGCTTCTAATCTCAGCTGTCCACGTTGAACTCCTGGACATTCTGACCTGAACCCTTCACCCGTTGAATCCTACAATTAACCAGATATGAGAGTGAGTTGGCCATGAGGATGACCGTGGAGACAGACATCGCTGAGCTGAAGAGGGTCTTTGATGAGATTACCCTGGCCAAGATGGACCTGGAGCAGCAGTGTGAAAGCCTTAGAGAAGAGCTCATCATGCTCAAGAGGAACCATGAAGAGGTAAAGAATGCTGGTGGATAGCTCTGTGCATCATTCAGCACTAAACTGACCTTCTGCCTTTGGGGTAGCCAGCACAGTTATTTCCGGTCATCACTCATTCTTTTCTATGACAATTTATGTGCACATTACCACCATTTTCAAAAACAAAACCGATTCACTTTAGTGACTGATTATCTCAAGGCATCTGTCCTCAACAACCAATGTGACATTCCTGCAAACTAAATCATAACATGTTTTGTGGCAGGTACCGTAGATAATACAACACAGTACTGTAACAATGCACTCGATAACGCACTGCACTTATAGCCTCTATCTTACCTACTAACAGAGGAAATTCCTTTAGGTTACGCTTTTTTAAACAGCATTGTTTAAATGCCCTCTTCTCCTGAACTCGCTTCCTTTAATTCTTCTCTCTTTCCATTACTTCATGGCTACACTTCATAGCCAAACACATTCTCAGTAATAGTCTGGGGCAGGATTATCTAGTTGTCTAAGTGTTGGACCTAAACCAGCCTGAAGATTTTTGGTTCGAGTCCCAGAGCTGGCCTACCTGTTAGATCCTTGAGCAAGATGCCTAACCCCTATCTGCTCCATGTAATAGCACCATGTAATTGTAAGGCGCTTTGTATAAAAGTGTCTGCTAAATGACTTTGTAATTCTAATTGTAGTCTGTTTTCACCCATGCACTATCCCTTAATTAAGCACATTAGTTTACTTGTCATTCTGTAAAAAAATACTGTATCACTGCACTTCAAGGTTAAGTGTGAATAAATTATAATGATATTGCTCTGACTTTGTCCTCTCCCTGTAGGACTTGGTCACAATGAGAAGCCAGATTGACGGTCAGGTGAATGTGTCAGTAGATGCAGCGCCCTCTACAGATTTGAATGAGGCCATGACATCTATCAGGGAGCACTATGACAGTATAATCGCCAAGAACCGCAAAGAACAAGAGGCCTGGTATAAGACCAAGGTGAGAATCTGGCCTATAGACAGTCAATGCATGGACACGTATCTCATGGTTTAAACAAATTGATATTCACCAGCCATTATAGTTTATCTTTTTTTTCCTGGCCTCATGAAATTACATTTAGTAATGAGGGTGGGAATATTTGATATTTTACTATATGTTTTGACCTGTTTAGATTGCTGTAGTGGAGCAGGAAGTGATCACACAAACCGAGTTTCTAACGACAAGCCACACAGAGATAAAGGATCTGAGGGACATCTTCCAGAGGCTTCAGATTGAACTGCAGACCCACATTAGCATGGTACATTCCACCCGGCAGGAAAAAACAAATGTGCACCCTGTCTTTCAGTCATGAACACATACATTGTAATACATACAGAGAGAGACCCTGAAACACACACACATATGGAATGAATGACATATGTTAAAGCAGACATACAGAATGTACAGTATATCGACGTAACACAACAACAAAACAACAGTTAACAAATGAAGACTCGTACAAATTAACAGACAAATTCTAAAAACGCACATACAAAAAATATTAGTTACAATTGTTTGGATTTTTGTTTTACTTTTTTTGCCACCACTAAACAACCCGCCTCGCCACCAGAAAGCATCCCACGAGGGCACCCTGGAAGAGACCCAGGCTCGCTACAGCGACCAGCTAGCAGGTCTACAGTCCATGGTGGCAAGACTGGAGGCTCAGCTGTCTAATATCCATGGAAACATCGCCAGCAAGAAATGGGAGTACGACATGCTGCTGGACCTCAAGACCAGACTGGAGATGGAAATTGCAGAGTACAGAAAACTTCTGGATGGGCAGGATGAGAGGTGAGACCTCATTGAGTGTACAGTGATAAGACATGGCAAACACTTTTATTATTATTGTCAGTATAATTTGTATTAAAATAGAAAAAAAATTAGTAAACAATATATTAGGAGCTTACTATTTTAAAAGGCTACCAGTGAGTAGATGGTTAGTGGCTGACTAATATTGACATAAGGATACAGGATATCGCTTTAAAAATTCAACAAAACATGCAATGTATGTATATTCAGCGCTAATTTGTATTTTTCCTTTTCCTTATCTCTAACAGCTCAAAACATGGTAAGCAATTTTAATAATATTTCATCAGAGAAAATGTATACACAGAATTTGGTTATATTGGTTTAAGTGATGAGGCACTGAGATATTATATGAGATGTTGTTTATTTTTTCCCTAGTGGTTAAAAAGGTCATCGCAGTCGTGGAGACAGTCGTGGATGAAAGGGTGTTTGAGAGTACCAAGACCGTGCACATGGATGTTGATGACATTGAGTCATAATTGTACATCATCACCAATATTCAATAAAGACCATACAGCGCAATCAGATATCCTTGTGTGGCACAAATTCCTACAATGAAGTGTATGCTTTGTAGGGATTATTTCCAATTTAAGTGTCATAGTTCAAGTTCAAGACTTAGGAAATGGGCACTCGACAGTCTTCCACCGAACGCACTGATTTGAAAAAGGATGTTGCAAAGTTCGGGCGGGAGGGTTGTGTGTCTGTGTCTCTGTTATAAGGACTGTGTAAGGACTGTGCTAGGCCAATGTCCAAATTTGGACTAGGATCATTCTTGAGCGCTAATACATACTTGAAATATATTATTTGGTGTTTGGTTGTGCTTTAAAGAAATTGATCTGAGGATAGTTTTCTGTCAAGGGGCTGTAATCTAAATTGCACCATGCTACCAAATCAGAAGATGGTTTGATTGTCTATCACAAGTCAACAGGTCCCTTTCTTCACAATACATATAGTCCTCCTTGATGACATTTCTGAAAAACTTTAAATCCTTTTTTCAGGGACCAAATAACAGCTCTAAATGAAACTAGAGACCACCTGTAAAACATTTTATAAAACATCCAAGTGCGTGTGGCCACACACAAAAATGAATGTATAGTGAATCACTCATAGATATTTAGATTATAACTAAAAACTCACCACACACTGTATGGACCGTATGCAAGTATATTCAAACTCCCCACAAGGTGGTGCTGTGATGATCTCTTGACCAAAGCCATAAAAAAAGAGAGTTTGGACAACTCGGTTTCAACTGGTCTACCCTATGTTAAGAGGCTTTCATGTTACAAATAGGCGCTATCTTGTTATACCTCATTAATCACATTACATTACACTTATGTAGCCCAATGAATAATATAACTTATTCCAATTCATAGTGTTTATTAACAGGTGATTGTGCCGATTTGACCTTGGATAACAAAATGGCACCTATTGTTGAGTTGTCCAAACTCTCTTTATTTACAGCTTTGCTCTATATCTGTTTATACCATCTATACCTGACCTGAGTTGTCAGTTATCAGTATACTCATGGTTATGAATGTTGAAGTGTATTGTAATAAAATGTATATGCACAAATTCTCAAAAAGATTGATCCCTAAATTGTCTATATTCTACTCTCAGGAGTTATAATGAGGAGTGTTTCCTTATAATTACAATTCGGCAATTTAGCAGTTAGCAGAGGCTTTTATCCAAAGCGACTTACAGTGAATACAGGTATTAAGGGGCCGGTAGGGTAGGTTAATCCTTTTAGGATTTAAACAAATTAAAGTCACACAAATGAATTTATAAAGCCACTATGGACAAACATGTAGTTAGCAAACAGAGAATCTTTATTGCATTCACAGAGTGAAAGGTAACCGATCGACGTGAGGGGTCTTCGTGTGGTCTTTCAGGCAATCAACCCCGGGTGCTCTGTTCGCTGCCTTCCACAGGTTACTTGGTGGTGGTAGTAGAAGAGGAGATGACCTTGCCATCCTGCACGTCCTCTGTGATCACCACCACCTTGCGTGTGGTGGTGCTGCTGGTGGTGCTGCTGCTGCTCTTTCCAGACGCACTGCTGCTGCTGCTCTTTCCAGACGCACTGACGCTAAAAGTAGCAAGAAAACAACAATTTTATTGTTTCTGTGTAGGGATGAGTCTATCAAAAGGAGACACAATGAAATGGAAGTGGTCGATGTTCATATATACTGTAAACAATGATTCAGCCTCCTCATGACACCCTGGGTCCATTTGCACTTCAGATTTGTGTTTTTATATATTATAATTACATCAGCTAGTGATCTGTTTTGCATCTAACAGCAGTGGTAGGTCCACCAGAGATGATAGAACTAAGTAGGCCAAATTTTAAATTGAAATGACGTATGGCAGGAATTGTAGATTTGGCAATAATCCTAATAAGAGGTATAACCCTTCAAAGACTCTTCCCCTACTTACGATGACTCTCCATCCAATAGTCTTCTGTACTCAGCGATTTCCATCTCCAGCCGGGTCTTGATGTCCAACAGCCTCTTATACTCCTGGCCCTGGCGCTCCATGTCACCACGGAGATGCATTAACTGCTCTTCCATGCCAGTCACCTTCACTTGTAGAGACTGGAGCTGTCTGGAATACTGTCCCTCTGTGTCTGCCAATGTACCCTCCAGGGACGCTTTCTGGTGGTCCAGAAGAGGAGAGGTGAGATAGGAAGAGCAAATGGGTCCTTTAAAGGGTATAAGTGGTGTATTGAATTTTTGTCTCTAGATGTTTGTAAATGACATGTTGTTGCATGGTCACTAGGCATGTGCTTTTTAATTGTAAATGGCACATACGTAAGAATGGAATAGATAAAAGGTGGTAAATAAATAAGCAGTGGAAAAGTGTTAATAGGTGTATTATCTTCAGTGGAACTAATCTTAATTTTTGTTTCCAAAACATCAGAGTATCTTCTGGTAAGAGTTTGAGTCTTACCATACTGAGCTGTGACTGTAGTTCGATCTCCAAACCCTGTAATGTTCGTCGGAGCTCTGAGATCTCCGATTTGGACGACTGGAGAACTTCTGTGCTGGCTACCACCTCCTTATTCAGCCCCTCTGACTGCCAAAAGAAATACAATAGAACGTCAGAAATACAACTCTCTAATCGAAGATAGCTTACTTGATGTCAGTGCAGGATTTTGTTGAGTTCTTGGTCTAGTCCCACCTTTGACTGGAACCAGTTTTCCAGTTCGCGTTGGTTCTTCGCAGACACAGCCTCATACTGTTCACGGATCTCAGCCATAATGTGGCTCAGGTCCTGCTGTGGGGCGGCGTCTACCTCCACATTGATGTTCCCACTCATCTGGTTCCTCATGGCTGCCAGCTCCTGTTGAGAGATGCGTATGGTTAGTAGTTAGAGAGCGTAATGATTTAAAGATTAACAATTAAGTCAGACTCACACTACACTAAGGTACCGACTCTGAGGTCAATCATAATGGAAACCGACTAAAATGAAGCATGTTAAACCGCTAAATCGCTGTGTACCTCCTCATGGTTCTTCTTGAGGAAGATAAGCTCCTCCTTTAGGCCCTCAATCTGCATCTCCAGATCTGACCTGGCCAGGGTCAGCTCGTCCAACAGTCTCTTCAACCCGCCGATGTCTGCCTCCACCGACTGACGCATAGCCAGCTCATTCTCATACCTGCATAAAGGAACCGAGGGTTGGAAATGTGGCCACTGGCATCTATTGTATGCAGCTAAAGGATGAATCAAGAGTTTCTCATTTGCATATTATTAGGCTACATATATTACCTGGAAAGGGAAAATATCTAAACAATCGAAATGGTAAATTTAGGTCAACATTTTACTATCACGTAGTGGGGCTTACTTCGTTTTGAAGTCGTCTGCAGCTAGCTTTGCATTGTCGATGGACAGGTAGATGCCTCCGTTGGTACGGGTGGCATCCTGGATCTGAAAGATAAGGAGAAGGTTTGCGCCATAAGGGATATGTTTAAGTATCAGTGGGACATAAAGAAACATGATCATGTCAGTGGCACATAAACATTCCATTCCCTTGTTTTGGAACACAATGAAATGTTTGGGTTACGGCATTACCTTGGTTCCCTGGGTCTCGCTAGTTTTTTCTCCACTCTGTTATGAGAGACAACAAATGGCACCTAAATACTGTACTTGAACTCACCTTTCCCTGCAGGTCGGCAATGGTGGCAAAGAAAGCCGAGTAGTCACGCGACGCTGGGGAGGTCTTGCTCTCCAAGAACATGCGGATCTTCAGCTCCAGGTCGGCATTGGCCTTCTCCAGGGAGCGCACCTTCTCCAGGTAGGAGCCCAGGCGGTCGTTGAGGTTCTGCATGGTGGCCTTCTCGTTGGCCCCCACATGCACGTCCGAGCCATCCCCTCCTCCCATGCCATAACCTCCACCTCCACCGCCTCCCATGCCATAACCTCCACCTCCACCCCCTCCCATGCCATAACCTCCACCTCCACCCCCTCCCATGCCATAGGCACTGGAGCGACCACCGCCGGAGCCGTAGGAAGCAGTGGAGATCTGCGTTCCGGAGCCGCCTGCCCCGGCATACACACTGCTGGCGCGTGCCGCTGTGAGGGGACCCCCGTAGCCGCTGCTCCGCATCGAGCCGCCAGATGATCTCACAGATGTTCTATACATGGATGTCATGACTGCTGAGTGAAAGGGGATGTCTGCCTGCCTGCCTGGAGAGAAATAGGTAGACTGTGGCGCACTGCCTTCGCTCTGCCTCCTATTTATCCTGCACAAGGAAGGTGGTGGGGGTGGGTGTAGGGGGGTGGGTGTTGGCCCAGGGAGAGGCAGAAGGGAGGAGCCGAGGGAGGCATTACCTCAAGTAGGGCAGAGCTCCTCCACCCATTGCACACCCCGCAGGCTAGTTGCAGTTTGAAAAGAAAGAAATAAAGTGGAGTGCATTGCACAATAAAGGAAACCATTCTTTGCACGCAAGGCAAGAATATAAACTGAACCTATAAATCAACACTCAAAATATTGACCTTATACCTGTATGCATCATTGTATCTATATTATCATGCCATTGTTAATATGCTGTATGTACTGTATATACGGTAATTCAACACTACAATTTACAATATATAATCCTTGGATGTGTAGTTAGCTTTAGGGTAAATTAGTCAGGTTAGGCAGTTTTAAAAGATTTGTCATAACTTGTTTGTAACTAGTAAAAGAAAAATTGGGATATGCACAAATTGCTATGATCTGTTCTGTTCATAGATGCAGAAGATTAGTCTGGTGGAGTATAATCTTCTGTTATACCAGCCAACATTCCTCTCTGCAGAGAATGTTCTGTGATTCATTTTAATTCACATACTGTATGTGTCAGGACTTAGCCCTTCTGTCGTGATTGATGGCTTCAGTCGCATCTTGCAGCATGCATGCAAGCAATGGTGTGTTTCTCAACAGTAGGCTATTGTACACATTCAGGTCAGAATGTGTTTTATATGACTGAAGGTTTGTAACGGCAGTGGAATCGCCCCAAGTCACAGCTGGGCAACGCAGCAGTGGAAAGCTCACCACAGCTTTCAGTGCTGTGCTGTTTTTTCTCACTTGGCATTGTACTCTGCCATTTCATGCCCAAACACGAACAACTGCATCCTTGTTTTTGCCTTTTCATTTCAGTATCCAGGTCTTTTATGATCCCCCAGACTAATCAGCAGAAGTTCACTTTTTATAACTTTAATGGAAAAGCTGGTTAGCTTTTGAGAAAGGTTGCAGCACATTGCCCTGCAGTTTGTTAATGTTTTTTGTATGTCTATAATTAAAAGAAATATATATATATATAGTGATATGGATGCCTATACGGAACTGTTAAAGAACTTCGGGTTCGTCTTGACTTGGCTCTCCATGACGCATGTTTATTAAACTTGCTTTGTGAACACCTGAGAGCATTCATTCATAGTTAACATTTTAGGCAACTGAACCAAGTGTTGCATCACTACATGCTATTCACAACTGGGAGTTATGTTTCTCTGTAGTGTTCTTATTCACGTGTTGGTCAAGATATGGATACTTAAAATGTATGAATTACGGTAATGATTGATAATGATAATGATAATTGTGTCTCTGGACAGTATGTAACACATTCTTGAAAAATTCATCTGTGCACAATTTAGCCCGCACTGCGCTGGGCGTTGTTAATGTCCAACGTCTTAGTCATAGCTTTCACAGGTCCATTCAAATCACCTCCATAGGTGCACCCTCGCCTTTCTTTCACTGCCAAACAATCCTCAAGATTTACTGACTTATAATGAAATGTCGCTGCACTCGAGTGAGCCGGCTGAAAGACTGTGAATGTGAAGCCCAGAAAGCACAGCTCCTCTGTTTAGCAGCTGTGTTGAGTTAGAGAAGCAATAAAACGATAGAGGCACCTCTCCTTCCAGTTATTGACTTGCAAACATGTGGTAGGGTGTGCTTGCAGCTTGTGTGTGCATGTGTGTATGTGTGTGTAACTGCGAGGTGAGAGAAAGAGGGGGGGGAGAGAGAGAGAAAAAGAGAGAGAGAGAGCGATACAGTGAGTGCACAACTATTTGTGGGCAATCAAAATTATCTATTCAGATGTCTCTGTGAGTATAATACAAGGGTGTGAGGCTCCTCATGTATACAGATTTCAACACAAAGGTTACTTAAGGTGATACAGGCTGCCACAATTAGGTTGTGCAATTTAAGTGCAATGTAGCAAATAAATCAATAAATGTCACCCACGTGTAAATTTAGGACACATTTGTGGCACCAATGTGAACCATGGCATTTGTGTAAACCCCAGGGAATTCATCTGTCTTGAATCCACAAAGTGTCTTTACTGCACATTCTTTTCTATTACATTCACTTGAGTTTAATAAAACATTTACCATCATGATTTTCAAATTAAATGAAACTAGAGATATAAGATTCAAGGCTAGTTGAATCTGTACAGCCTATTTGCACAGATTCAAGTAGTAATGGTCACACTAATTAGTATTACCGGAACATACACATGTACATAATACAGTACCTCCATGTGTATTTATACTATTTTATACAATATCTTAAGAGTGAAAGCTGTTAATTTAATGCTAGCAAGGAACTAGTTTAGTTGCTTGCTCTCTTAGGAATTAATTTAGCCCTTATGACTATGTCACTGTGCAAACAGAATGTGTTTACTTATGATGACTGGAGTATGACCTCTCCAGCTATTGACAAATGTGATTATTGTAAGACACTTTGGATAAAATCATCAAATGTCAATGTAAACATTGATTACACATTATGCTTTTAAATTTTGTACTTCTTGTAAGGACTGTTTTTCTCTGTGTACTCCCAAAAGCCCAGGATGCCCAGCAAACTGTTAAGAATTATTGCTTGACTGGAAAATATATAACTTATTTTCTGAATTGTATGCATAACAAGTGTAAGAGACAAAACAGCACTCAAAGATAACAAGTCAACTGGAATCAGCGGCCTTGCTAACACGTGGAGAAAGTGTTGGTTTCGAATGAGCGAGTGACAGTGTCAGTCAGCATGTGTATTGGTTTGCCCCTTGTAGAAAGGTGGCATGACAAAGCACATCTCTGGTTCCTATGGGTAAGAAAGTATTTATGTTTATTTCCTTGTGTATGTTTTCATACTTCTAATCAAATTGGTATATACAACTCAAATAAACAAAATGAACTAACTCCAGCATTTAGTTAGAACTAAAGAACATGAATGAGGTGGCAGCATCAGGTTTGCAGAGGAGGCCCTGCCTTTTTATATATATATTTATTTATTTCTGGCCCAGACCGGTTTTCTATTCTAACTGCGTATAGCCTGTAACTATCAGCCACACCCTTTACTATCAACAGGAACTTCTCCAGTTGCATTGTGAGCTTTAGAAACTTCCAAGAGTATATTGAAAAAAGTATACAGTTTCAAATCTATTTTAGTCAGGTTTACTTTTCAGACTAGAATTGTTAGAAACACTTTATTTCCTCTTTATTGGGCTTTACTAGTATTCACATTATATATTGATAATAAAAAATATATATTATTTCCCACAATACATGTGTATTTACACTATTGTTTTACTAAAAATATATTCTCTGCATGTAGCCATGCAGGGCAAGAGGTTAACCTACCCTATAAAACAGTTAACTTTTAACAGTTAGGCATGAATGTTGACACTTGAAGAATGAATTTGACATGTTTTCAATTTGAAATGAGAATGTATTGATCACATCATCAGAAACTAGGTGGTAGACAAAGTTTACTGTAAATTCTAAATGATCTTTGATATAATATAATGCAAACAGTTCACTGTGCCATCTTTATTGTTTTTTTGACTTGAATATGAACTTAACATTCCCTTAAAAAGTTAGTTACACTAAAGTAGACTATGATTTATCCAAATGACTGCCCAGCCTCAGCAATTGTTATAGGTATAAGAGATCGATACATACAAGGACGATTAAAGCCAGTCTTTTTATAATGTGTTATAAAGGTTTTAGTAAGATACCATGTCTCCACTTGATCTGGCCTCACCCTGTAAGGGCAGCCTTTGATGATTTATTAATTCCAGAACCAAGGAATGGCTTTGTTTCCTGGATCAATTCCCAATGACTCACTAAACATAATGCTCTGCCTGGGATTCGTGGGGATCTGAAAACCAGGCTAATGTCTTCGCACAATGAGCATCATTAAATGCTTTACTGAAAACATTTCTGCCATATAACACAATAGTCTTATTGTCCATCATCTATAGATCACAGAGCCAAGAGTAGAATGTATTTCCTTCTAATTATTCTTCTTGTGTAAAATACATATATTAAAAACTACAATATTTTAATTTAATATGGATATTTTACTCTGCAATGTATTATGCAAACAATGCTTACTTGTGGTCCTTGTATAATGTCAAGTTAGAATAGCCAAGTTTGTAAGGTCTCTTACATAACAGCAATCTGTTTTTACTTTTACAAAATGAGATCATACCGTCACCATGAACGAAGTGAAAGTGCAATTGCTGAAGATGTTGAAAAGGCGCCACCTGGTGGTATCTAAAAGAACCCTCTCCAAAATAAAAGAATAGTTACACTCAAAATAAATGTTCAATATTTCACTTTCTATGTGAGTAGTTCAGGTGAGGGAAAATGCATGATTCCTTATTCTAGACACAACAAAAACCCAAAGCCAAGATGATTCATGTTCTCATTCCAATCAGTATACAATATTACTTCTTCCATCTCTGTTAAAGATTTGCATATCAGTGAAATAATGTAATATTGCAGGCTGACCTCCAGGAAATATGAATGGACATGAAGAAATTAGTATAACTTAAAATAACCTGCTTACTGTATGTGGTACATGTGTGGGATATTATTCAGATTCTGATTCCTTGGCATTGTGAGTAGTTTAATTTAGTAAAACTAAATTTACATAGGTTACATGGTGTTATTTTTTACTTTTTTGTACTTTTCTTATCATATAGTTCACTGTATAATTAATTATCTGTAAGTGTACAGACAATGTTCAAAATATATGATTTATTTATTTTGTTATTACTGCTTCTGGACAATAAACTGTAAAGGAAAGTTGAGATAGATGCAAGATTTTTTTCAGAAACACCATCTGGCCTCATAAGCTGAATAAGAGCCTGTGCGTCAACTGGTGGTTTACTGAATTCACTCAGTAAAATCAATAATCGTCTTCATCGCAACAGTAAATATTTGCATTGGTTTCAGTATTTCTGTTAGTTAGTTTGTTTCCAAGAGGTCCTGTATAGTAAACTAACTGGCACTGTATACAGCAGACATTGTGATAAAATAAAATACAGCATCCTTCGAGGGGGATTATTCTTGTTTGAGCACAAGGCTTTGTTCATTCTTTCTTTTTCTTTTTTTCTGCGTGCTGGTCCATCTGAAAGTAAAGTTAAGGCGTATATTTTTGTATATGATGTAATTTTGCAAATACTGAGACTGATTAAACTGAAGGGCCAAAAGAATATAAATAACACATCAAACTCATACATTTCACAAGGAAACTAAATGTTGTCTATGTCCATACCCCTGAATGTTATGCTAAATTACGGTAAATAGGCACTGGCCTCTGGATAACCCTGTGACATGCCTGCCCTTTGCTGTCAGTCAGGGCCTACATGGGGACTTTTCTTAGATAACACTGAGTGTAGTTACAGCAGATCCCGGGTACTGGTAACTAAAAAAAGCCATTAAACAGTATTGAATCTCTAAGGTAAATACATTGGCTAGTTTTATTGATATTACAACATAAAAAGACATTTAAAAGGCATATCGACAATGATGCATCATTTCCTTTACGCACATCCAATCAATCCCAAGCTCCTCTCTGCTTCAAGACCATATTCCATGCTATACCATAGTAGGTGTATAAAAGCTGTGAAACTGATAACCTGAACCAGAGGTATCTGATGACACTGACTTCACTGCGTGCTTACTATTTGGGACCATCTTCACAGGTACAGAATGTTTGTTATTATCTTTGTACTGTGATTATGTACGCATATTAACACCGTTCATTTTGCTATACTGTGTGTTTATTAAACCCCTCTATTTCCTCTACATAGATATGGCAGGACATGGAATTGTGGCGTGTGCCCTGGTGGTTGCTCTGCTTGTGTCCGCCATGGCATCGTCCATCAAACCCCGTTCCGGTGGAGACTCCGGTGGCAAAAGGGTGCGGCCCCAACTCCACGCCAGGGGCGAGACATTGGCCAGAGGAGAGCAGGCCGTTAAGATGCGAGTGGAACGGATGGTGAGGAAGGCGCACCTGACAGAGGATGAACGAGAGTTAATGACCAAACAACTTACACAAGCAATTTCAGGTAAGATTGTATGAAACTGGTCTTGTGTTCGGTTTGTGACTGAGTGAGGTACAAAAAAACCCCAGGAAAAACAGAAAAATTAATCTCTAGCAAAAATTCTGGAAGTTTTAAAATGCATTTTGAACTCTTCTGTTTGGTTTATGTAGGCATGTTGTGTTCACAGAGATGATGGCGAACTCTGAGTGCATGTCAGATCGGGACTACCAGGGTTGGGTGGATTTTGGACGTCGGAGCTCAGAGTAGAGAAACGACTGTGACTACTCTGATATTTAGATCACATGTTGCATTTTATTTAGATTGTTTACTTTAAATATAATAAAGTTTTGCACAATTATCAAGATCGTTTTTTTGTATGCTACAAATGTTTCTATACCAGCAATTTCAAATGTTGCAAACATCATAAGTGCAATATTGTTACGTTTTTGTGACCTTCCCTAAATGTGTTATTTACCATTATAAATTTCATGACAAAACCATAATTAACCGTGCACTTTCTAGTGTTGGAAATAGAAATTCCAAGTAATGTTTTATTCACAGGTGATATATTTTACATAAACATGACATGTACAAACGTGAATTTTAACTTAAATTTTAGCAAACAGTAGTGCATTTAAACATCGGAAGAATACATGTATTGCAATTTGGTTGATTATTGCAAGATAAATAATCACAATCTGTCTTTTATATTTTTCCCTTTTTAACCCGCAGTATCCTATGCCTTTTGCCTACCTAATTGTCCTAGTGGTGTCTAAATAATTAGAACATCTTTTCTCAACACCCTTGCTATTTCTTTACATAAGGTACCCCCCTAACTACGATGGGAGAATCCACTTTGAATGCCCATCGTGAATTTGACTGTCAGCACTTTAAAAACCTGTGATAAAACAAAATACAGTAGACTTCAGTCACTCAAACATGTACATACACGTACATTGCCTCTAGCAATATTAGTAATTGGATTTGATACAGCATAACAGACTACCTGAACTGGTGAGGTTTGGCTAAGCACACGTTTAAAATGCTTTTTAACAAATGTCACTATACACCGTACAATGTGTCCAAGGTGAGACAAACACTCTGTTCAGTTAGAATTACTGTATATGGTAATACGCTTGGTGAAATCAACTGATAAAAAACACCAGAGAGCTCATGGATCTGAGGGGTGGTATACACTCAGCAGCCATTTTAGTGGCCACTGAGTGTAATGCTTCTGAATTCACTGCAGACTGTAAATTAAGTGCTTGTTGAAGAGTCAACTTCAGTCAACAACTGTATGACAACTCACTCTCTATAGCAGCTAATAGGTAGAAAGACATACTGTATTCAAGTGCATTTGAGTTCTTCAGTGTCACCTACAATGCATCTGGTGTCTGGTGTTTTTTAGTCACAGTTTAACACAGTTCCATTCAGTACAATGCAAATGGAAATCCACAGTGTACAAAAAAAGATGTCATTTTAAGATGTCTCTTGCAGTCGACTGGCTCTAGTGATCACAAGAGTTCATAGAAACACGTTGATAGAAAAAAAAAATAACAGCTCACAGAACATCAAGACAACACAACGGTCACACAGTTGGCCGCATGGCTTAAAGTAAAGTCATGGCTCCGTGGCAACAGAGGTCCGTGTCAACAGAGGTCCGTGTCAGAGTTCAGGGGGATGCCCAGTCAGACCCGACCACCCCCCACGCCGCCACTCTGTGTAAGCCCAGGTTCTGTAACTTCTCCACCAGGTTGAGGCTGAAAATGGGCCGTTGTGTGTCCGATGTCACGCGGGACTTTTCATCTTTTCCCGCTGCTGTGGAGTAAGCGAGGGGCATCTGCGGGCGGGGTGAGGCAGAGATGCCTTGCTCTCGCAGCAGCTTCACGAGTCCCAGTGAAGGTGTGCTGGAGGTGAAGGGGGAGGTATAGCTCCCACCCAGGTGAGAGTGAAAAGGGAGGCTATCTTGCTGCTGCTGCTGCTGCGACTTGGAGGATGTTCTCACATGCTCACTGGTCCCACCAGCTGACAGGTTGACAGTGTAAAGGCTGCCAACAAGAACAGTAATAAACAATAGGTCAATGAGATCATAACACAGCCTTTCAATCCACACTGACACAAGGGCATTGTAAAAAGCATTAAGTAAAAGCAATAACAACAGTACTTAAGCAGTAGTGATAAAAATATAATTAAAATACCACAAACAAATCTTGCAGCTAAGTAATAAGACAAGAAAGGTGGAGCAATAAATAGGGCAATACAATGGCAAGAAGAGAATAAAATAAAATGGCTAAAAGAGAGAAAGGCTGAGGTGTTTAGTAAAAGAGATGCTTAAACCTCCAAGAACAAATAAACAAAGTTAAAAAAATATTACAGGGTTTCTGCAGGTTTCAACAAGTCAAATTTAAGACTTTAAGAAAAATACATTTAACACCATTATGAATCCAATTTAAGACCGATTTCACGTCGATACTTGCAAAAAAGGGGCCGGACTTTGGTGATGCTCCTGATGTAACTTCAGCACAATATTGGGTGATGGCAGGCGTTTGCTGGTGGCTTCCCATGAGACTCTAATGCCTTTATACCCAAAGTTCATTTTCAATTTGAGCATTTTTCTTGCACAAGGTGCAGCAGGCTTGAAATTTGTTATTTTCCACAGGCTTCAACCAAGCCCTATTGTATGCGCTGATCCAGATTTCGTTGCACTTAACCATATTGATAGAGAAGTAACGTTAACGGAAACAATTTTAACTTATTACTTCTAGAAGTATATATTGTTTTGATGAGAAGACCTCCCGTTGACGCCCACTAGCGCGACAAGCTAGGTGTGCTCCGATAAATTCGGACTGGGTTACACAACTTGCATTAGTGGTTTTGTTACAGTGTG
The DNA here is from genome assembly GCA_027575585.1 of Percopsis omiscomaycus. Taxonomy (NCBI): domain Eukaryota; kingdom Metazoa; phylum Chordata; class Actinopteri; order Percopsiformes; family Percopsidae; genus Percopsis; species Percopsis omiscomaycus. The sequence continues at coordinate 41,173 of JAODLI010001447.1, forward strand.
ATCAATACAAATTTTCCCCAAAAATAAATTTAAAAGAAACTGTTAATACAACTTATTACAGTAAAAGTAACATTAAATTCATAATCCCATTAAGGAGCTGTCGAAATCGTATTTTTTAAGGCCTAAAATTCAGATTTTTGGATTTTTGACTTTTTAAGGACCCGCAGAAACCCTGTATTAACCAAAGCAAGCCAAAGCATGGCAATCAGCAATAAATAAATACATTTTGTTAGCTGAGTCAATATTAGTCTGTGTTAACAATTTCTGTAGCTAAAATTTATGATAAAAACAAGTGTGCCAGCACATCTGGTGAAGTACCTAGAATAGTAAAAGACTGTCAGAACATATAACAAATAGAACATGTCACAAAAGAATGTGGGATGTGGTTGGAACAACAACCCCGGCGGGCATATTACAACACGCACATACATTCAACTGGTACAGCAACAAAAATGTGTTTAGTTCGTTTTTGCAGTTAGTTCGAGCTATCTGAAGTACTTGATGAGAGATTGAAGGGGGGAAGCACAATTCTTTCTTTTTTAAACCAGATTACAGGCTTTCAAATGCACCCCATTCTTTGTAATCTTAGAAAAACCTCAGCAATTACAAATTGTGTTAAATTTAATAATTCATCAGATTGAATAATTAAGAAAGGTTTTTTTTACTACTTGGAATTGAATATTAATAAAACATGTATTCAACCCATGCCCAGTCTGTGAGAGAATGTCTGCAGCATAGATATGAACACACCTAATCTGTATCTATTTTCTGCAATACTGCCACATGAATTACTGCTTGTCGCCACTAGGTGTCGCCCAAACAGTACAAATGAGAAACAGTGGATGGACAACTAGTATTTATAGAGCTGTGCCTTCACCCTTAAGAAATAAACATACTTCTATGGCATTCTGAGCGCATCCATAACCGCCGACTCTTACTTTGCCCGATGGCTTCTTCTAGAGTTGAGGAAAGAGCCTGGACAGACGCTTTCTTTTGCTGGGGGAGAGGGGGTAAGGAAATTGTTAAACAGAGAGGGACAGGAAGTGATTTAACGAGAGGATGTCAGGAACCTCCATAGGACGCTGAAGGAAACAGACCATTAGCTGAGGTCTTCTGATCACTGTGCAACTAAATGGTGCATGAAGCTAAATGAATGAAGAGTGAATATGTTTGTGTGTTCTTACCTGGAGAAGGAGGGGACGAGGGAGGGTTTGAGGACTTGGCAGGACATAATGGTATGTGCGGGAGAGGTCTGGGGGAGGGTGGGGCCGGAAGGAGACACTGTGACGTTGGAGGGAGAGGGATATACACATGAACCATACACGGCTAAACTAATGAGAAACCACAGGCCCACCAGGTAATACAAAGTATAGGATAGCACCACTACTATGGGAAATTACACACTTAAAACGGACACTCCTCAATGGTGTTATAGCACCACCACAAATACAAATCCCCCCCCCCGCTGTACCACAGAGCTTTAAATCATTGAGACTTGTGAGAGGCTTTTGTCAAAACTGAACCACATAATAATCAATAAGTGATGGATGAACATGTCTTCATGGTTACTATATGCATGTTCATTGAGGTAATGACCTATGTATGTTCATTGAGGCAATGTTAACCTATTTATGACATGGCACCAACACCACATACAGTAACTTCAATTTATTCATGAATCATTTTATTCAGCAGTAACAAAATGACCCATTCCTCTTCGGCAGCCATTTGTGTTTGCGTCTGACAAGGCGTTTGCAAGTGCGTCCCTTACCCACGGTGCTGTGTGCTGCGGGGAACCGGGACAGGTCCGGTTCGTCCTCCTCCAGGTCGTTGAGGCTGTAGACGTGCTGCATGTCCACGTCCAGCTCCCTGAAGTCTTTGGTCAGGACCCCTGGGCGCGGGTGCAGGATGCCTCCCAGGTTGGGTTTAGCCAGCTGCTGCCACTGGTGCAGGGTGGCCGAACCTGATGCAGAGGGTACATTTAGAGACGTGGCTGAACAGTTCTGTGGCATGGTGCCGACAAACACACCTTTATACAGTTTGTACTGACTATTTCTCTCCTGTCCACAAAATCAAGCTAAAAGAAATATTGATTTCATTTTCAACGTGGTTCTTCCTAGCATTAACAATAACAGCACATATGTTACTGTGGGTAAGTTTACCCTGTGTTCTCACAAACGCTGGGCCGACCCACCTTCTAGGGGCTTTACAATCTGCAGGCGGTCTGGCAGGTAGGACCTGGACCGTCCCGAGGAGCCACAGGAGTGCTGGGAGCTTCCATTGGAGTAGCTGGTGCCAGTGGAGGCAGCCGAGCTGGACGCCAGGCTGTCGTTGGGCGTCAGGAAGCCGCTGGAGGCCTCGGCCTCCTCGCCGCGCGCTGCCAGGGCCCGGAGCTTCCGCTCGCGCTCCACGTCAAAGAAGGGCCTCTCCGAGAAGTGGCTCTGCTGGCGGTCTGACAGGCGGCGCAGGGCTGCTTCTAGGTCCTGCCCCCCCGGGGTCCCTGGTTGGCCCAGACGCTTGGGCCCACCCACGCTACTGAAGGGACTAAAACGTATTATTATTATTATTAATTAGATAGAAATACAATTAATGTTAAGCAGAAAAAATGTTAAGCAGGTGGACGGCAAAATGTTTTGTTGTTGTTTGTTTTGGTATAATAATTTGTATTTGCTTCATGTCTGTTACATTTATGTGATTACACTACATGAAAATAACCTGCCCAAAATGGAAGGTTTTATAATGAATACCTTTAACGATATTACACTTTCTTCTCTGTTCGATTTTAAACCCGTTTTCGTGGCCTTTTTGGCCATTGTTACACGTGCATGCCCCCACCCACACACTCCTACAGACCTGTTCTCTTCTTTGTGAGCATGGCTTGAGTGGGGCTTGTCTTCCAGGGTAAGGCTGGCGTTATCAGAGCCATAGTAGCTGGTGCGGGGGGTGCTGGTGAGGCTGGAGAGGGTGGACACGGCACTGGAGCCTGGAAGCCCTGGAGACTGGCACCGAGATCGCAGCCTGGCGGCCTTGTTCACCACCTTCACCGTCTCAAACACACGCCATGGGTGGTTCCTGTTAAGACAGGGTATGAGTGTGTACCATGGTGTCTGCGGCAGCTTTTACACCTCGCTATGTTTGTAAATACAGTTTTGATATTATTTCATCCTGGAGGCAGGATAGTGGTCTAGGTGTTGGACTCCCAGCTGGAAGGTCGTGGGTTCAAGGCCACAGACTTGACCTACCTGTAAGCATCCTTGCTTACAGGTACACTCCTATCTCCTCTATGTAATAGCACCATGTAATGGTAAGTCCTTTTGGATAAAAGCCTCTGCTAAATGACCTAATTGTAATTTCACATTGTTTAGTTTGAGAATACAATTGGTAGGCAATAAGACTCTACAACCCCAGAGTCTATTAGAGTTCTGAGACCGAAATCGAGATACAAACGGTATTGTATCAAATCAACCGCGGTTCCGGTACCGTTACACCACTAGTATGTATATATACTTTTATGTTATTATTATGTTTGTGCTATAAAATACGTGGTTTGCTTAGTTTGCATGTATTCATATTTAGGGATGGGTCATGTGTCAAAAGGTTTGAGAGTTTTAACCTATAGCTATTTAGCGTTACAGGATGTAGAACTTATACTCACTTGTACTCGGAGGGCGCTGGACTGTCGAGACCTTTGCGGAAGGTGCCTTCAATCTCAGCTGCCAGGGACTCCATGGGGAAAACCGAGGCCAGCGCACTGTACCGCTGTACTGTGCTATTGGGAAGGGTTTTATTCCGCAGGTTCTTTATGTCCTCTCTGGCCTCCCGTAGCATGTCCTCACACTGTGAGTACTTCTCCTGCAGGTCCTTAAACTGCAGGCAGGGGGAGATAAAGCTCTCAAATTGTAGTACTAATAGATGCTAGATGTAGAACAGGTTGGGCAATACATTTTGGGCAAGATTTGAGTGAAGATTTTAACTGAAAAGATGGAAGATAAAGTTTCTCCAAATTATACTGCAGCACAAACAGGAAATAAAAAATTGAAATAAATTATTGAGTTTAGACAATCCTATTTAAACAATATCTGAATGTTAAATACCTCTGATTTAAGTTTTACTTGGTTCTCTCGTGAAGCATTCAGGTGCTGGTTCAGCTCCTCGTTCTCACTGGTGACCTAGACAGAAAGAATGGAATAATAGTATGGTTAAAGTGTGTTTTTTTAATCACGGTCCAAAGTACTTTTGAAGAGAGATAGGAGAAAAGGCTCATGTGTGGTGAATGTTTGTAATGATTGGTGATAATTGTGTTTGTATTTTATTTTTGTGCTAATTTTTACATTTACACAAAAGGAAATCGTACAGAAATAATACAACAAAGTGATTCCAAGTTATAGGTGCACACGCAACATTCAAATCAACAACATCTATTATGCAAAGAGGATAGCCTCAGTGATTGTTGGTGATTGCTTGTGCTTGTATTGACTAACGGCATATATCATGTACAGGTATGTGCATGGGTGTGTGTTTGGCTTATGTTAGCTTCCCCACCCCTTTGCAGCGGGCTTGCAGGTCGACGATATGTGCCAGCAGGGAGCTGATCTCCTCCTGTTGTCTGAGGGTGTCCTCCACCTTTCTGGCTAGCTCCTCTGACAGGTCCACTACCCGTTTATTAACAGATGCTGGAACAGAGATTGGAGGGGGGTCACAGCACACACAAGGCACCACCCACTGAGCGGGTTTCTTATGCAAGTGCATGGGTACACCCTGCGTGTAATACTTACAGAGCTCCTCCACACACACTATCATCAGCTCCTGCTCCTGTTCCTCATAGCTGGTGGTCTCAGAGGTCAGCTCGTTGGCCTGAGGAAGTAGCATTAGCATCACCAACCTTATTAGTTACAGAAGGCACTTTGCAGAATCCAGAATGTAAAAGTACTGACCAGGTATTTGGTCCAACCAGCTGATTCTAATTAACACACTTGTTCAGCTCGGTAGGGAAAACTATTTATTGCATGAATGAAGCAAACACACTGTCAGTATTTATATTTTCTGGACCACCTCAGCTAATGTCTTTGTAGCAGCTTTCCTTTCATTTCAGCCAATGGCAGGAACTTGTAATGCATCTTACCACTGACTGTAGCTTGCGGTTTTCCTCTTCCAGACCTTTGAGTTTCTGATGCAGGAAGTCATATTGGACAAAGTTGCTGAGAGAACTGGAAGACTCATTCCTTTTGATTCTATGGAAAGGAGCACAATATCAAATGTAGACTTATGCCTTTCACAATTTCTCCAATGATAGATACAGATGCATCTAAAAAAATGTGAATGTCGTGGAAAAGTTAATTTTTTGCCGTAATTTTACTAATATTTTGAGATGCTGGATTTTTGATTTCCATGAGCTGTAAAACACAATCATCAAGATTAAAAACTAAAAAAAGACTTGAAATATTTCACTTTATGTGCAATGGATCTAGAATATATGAAAGTTTCACTTTTTGAATTAAATATTCTAATTTATTTAGATGCACCTGTATGTACAACATATGCTCTAAATCAAATAGAGAGAATAACCTGTCAAAAGAGTTTCATTTAGGAGATGTATATATTGAAATACCATCATTAGGGTGTGAGCGTGTGTGTGTTGTATTCTCACTGTGAATGAGCTTCAGCATTCTCCATCTCCTCAGTGCTGGCGTAGAACTGCAGGAGGTCGTCTCTCATGTTCATCTCATAGCGAAGCTGAGCGATCTACAGGTGAAGGCGCTAACAGTCAGTCAAACACAGTAGGCTGTAAAGCACCGGGAATAAACCACGAGATGGTCCATACCTCTTCCTTTGCAATCTCAAGATGTTCTTCCAACATTTCATTTCGTTCTGTAAGCTCCCTGTTCTGTTTCAGGAGGGATTGGCCAATCCGGGCTGCTAACTCAAGATCCCTCTCTTTCTGCAAGACGGTAAATAAAAATAGAAAGTTGACTGACACTTGGCAGTGTTTAAGAGTGTGGTGGTGAAATGGTACAGCCATGGTCAGATAGCTTGGATAGTGCTCACAGGAGACTTGGAATCCACATTTATTAATGAATTAAAAGCTCCTATTCAAAAACAATGTTGCAACATAGTGAAAATACATTTGTTAGCTAGTTATCACAATTAAATGTGATAACTAGCTAACTAGTGTTCGAGGTCCACTAGGTTTTAATTTAGTCCACCTTCGTTTCCTGAATATAAGAAACAATTTGTGAAAATTCAACTAATCTGAATCCTGGTAATCGAAATGTGACTCTTACCTCCTCCAGAAGGTGGGTGACAGCCTTGATGTCATGATACGTCTTGGTGACCTGGCCCACCCTCTCTGAGCACAGCACTGATGGAAGACGAAATTAAAAATTCAAACTCAGCAAATGGGAGTACCAATATTGTACCCATAGAGTTTTGTGGCTCTCCAGTGCCAATGATCACTAATAATTGATGATAGCTAGGAGACAGTAGTCAGACTAATATACTGTAGAAGGTGATACCATTTCATAATCTGTGGTCCTATCTGTGTTTTTCCACTACATTCTTGTAGAGATCAAAATCAGAGAATTTCCCACTTTGAATAGGCCCGAATATAATTTTTGATATAAAACAGAAAAATATACAGCCAGCGATGGGTTTAGGAGGAAGGCCAAAACAATAAAGCTCCAAGCTAAGAATCTAAACTAGATTGCAGCTTTCCATAGCAGTTGAACCTTGTTTCAGATAGGGATATCTCCCCTCATCTATAACCAAGGTAGGTAGGGGTTAGGCATCTTGCTCACAGGACGGCTGGGACCTTGAGTCCTTCACCCTAATCACAAGCCTATCCAGTGTGCTGTGCACACGTGTTGATTCTCTACTGCCGCAGACCACAACACTTCCATGTAGTCAGACAGGCACTGATCCTCTTAGCTTGATCCTCATTACCCAGATAGGACAACTGAAAAACCTCTTCATCTCTTTCACCAATATAGCTCAACAGGAACGAATGGACTGGCTGATCAAGCTGTTCACACCAGATCCAATATGGCATTTCCACATAACAAAGCACTAGAAAACCGGCTATGTACCTGTACTACTATGTGTCCAGGCTAATAATGTAACATGTTTTGTAAATTTGCAATTACAAATTTACAAAACAATACTAATTATTTGAATCCATTAATTAGTGGTCCAAGCATCAAAGCTGCTGGAAACCTATTGTTTCCTTTTTCGGCCATAAAAGTACTAAAAAGTCGAAGAGGTACCAAATTTGGTAAGGAGGTACAAAAATGAAATTACCTTGCCACCACCGCTACAATAAGTACATTTTTGGGTCATATGTATGGTTAGGGTTAGGGATACTCCTGTATCAAACACATCCAGCCATGCCCATTTCCATCTGACAAATTTTCCTGCCTATTTCGAAAAACGCAAAAGTGAAACTAATCTATCTCCCCAAGGCTGTTCATCCAAATCTCACAAAATTTGGTATAACTCATCCCCAGATGATGTTGACAAAAATAATTTTTAGATTGGATTTTTGATTTGTTGCTCGGTTTCGAAGATACGCATGAATCAATCTTCAGTGCATGGCCAATTATAGTTCTAGTGCCTATAAGGTATAATCTTATCCAAAGTTGGTACACACAGTCAGCACAACATTCCTTGGATGCACACCAAATTTCGTAAAATTGCTTGCATAGGAGGCGCTCCAGCTGCTACATGTCAATATCTCAAGACCCCGATGATCACCGCTTGAGGATATATTTGCAGTCGGTTCTTTTCCCCAGCGGGTACAGTTTTGTTTAAACTATGCATAATATATCAATTCTGTCATATAATCACCTGAAGTTCAACATTCCTGAAATTTAGCCTAGGTTCAAGGCTGGGTAACAACTCCGCTGCTAGCTGCCAGCTCCTAGCTTCTCAATGCCTGTCTGCACAAACCTTACATCAGGAGATATGGCATCTAATGCCATATCTCTTTCCAGGGATGCATTTGCTCCAATAAGCATGCATTTACAGCTGATACACCTTAAAGGCCAGATCAACTGTCCAATCTCACTTTAGTAGAAATCTCGTTCATAGTGAAATAATTAGATTTAGGGACCTGAAAACATAGTGTTTGGACAGCCGTATAACAGTATCTAAGCAGCTTAATGGAATGAGGTTAAACTAGTGCTGAACCATTGCACTGCAGTAGTATAGTATAGCTGGTATAGCTGGACATGAATTATGTAAATAAATGATGTACACAGACCCTTGTTTAGGTGGTATTTATGCAATAGGTCATGTTTCCATCTGAATTAAAAAGATTAATATATAAAATGATTTTAGTGCCTTGCACAGATAACCAAACTTATTTACTACAGTAAGCATCGCTAAGTATTCAGGAGTATATCAAGAGTACAGACATTCAAAACTTTAGATCAAATTGGTGTCTTGTTATAATGGACATTTTACTACTACATTTAAGAACTTAGGCAGTTTTGGTGACCGTGGGCTTTAAGAAATACAGGATATTGCCTTTCCTTCGTGTCACATACATTTCCTTAGGCCATAATGTCTAGCCTATCAAAAACATAGATGCTGCTTTGCTTTGCCATCCAGACAGCTAGGATGACCTTTTAGCCTAATGCCTTTGGATGAAACACACACTTTGAAGTCTAGCCTTATGACGTCTGCTGTGGTGTGAGGATCAAACAGGCCTGGCTCAGCTAGGCCTAATTTTTAGGTTCCGATTTATCAGAACTTGACAAAATTGATGGAAGTTGAAATGTGTGTCAAACTGTGAGGAACTTTAAGTATCATTAGTATCAAGTATCAGTAAGTGTTATAATAAGTGTCCATACAAGTCTAAAGAGCATAATATAGGCCTATGTTTATTGTGTAATAATTGAGTAAGGCCACAATATTTTCCTCAATGCCCTGTCCTTTTCGGGAATGGTGCCAGTGTTGCATTGTCTAAATGGTGCCAGCCAACTGCCCATTTAGACGAAGAGCACCTAAAAGGAGAAATGGAGCACACTCCCTATCAACACTGACTGCAGAGTCAAAGCAGGCAGCACATACCGGTATACCACACAGAATGTGTGCACACAAAAATAAATTATATATATATATATATATATATATATAAAAACAAATATAAACAAGTAGAGCACATCAACGGAAAAATCCAATCGTAAACTTTCTCCTCAATGCTAGTGCACACAACAGATCCTAAATTTAATCGAAGAAAAATTAAAATTTCAAAAAGGTGTCATTGAAAAAGACGTGCGCAGACTATGTGATGTCATTGCTGCTGCGGCTGTCAGAGTGGAATACATGTGCACACCGAGTGACCTTCACCACACCAATGGATGCTGTATATTCGGAAATGTTAACATTCTCTTCTACAATAGACACCTATCAAATAGATCTGGGGAGGAGAGACCATCTACAGTGCCTAACCATGTGCAGAGATTGAGCCATCTCTGTAGGGATGCACCCTTCATGACATCACTCTATTCTGCCATGCATGCAAGGCACAGTGGAAATGCTTATAGGTAGCGCTCACAAACACAAACACAAACACATCCATGCAGATATTTCAGCCGTTGCATGCCATGACATTTGTGCCTCTGCAAAAATCCCCATTGCCATTTGCACTGCTTCCACATGCTCTGAACATGTTGGTCCTCCGGCGCCTCACCTTGCGTCACCTCCCTGCACAGAATATCAGTGTTGTTGTTATTGTTGCTATTGCCACTTTGGTGCCTGAAATGAGCCTCCACGTCCTCTCCTAGACTAGAGCTGCTCTTCACTTCGTCCTCCTCCTCCTCCTCCTCCTCAGACGCTGTGGAGCTCCACACCTCCATTGTGACTGGGGAAAAACTGCCCTCCATCTCTGCATTCATATGTTAAATCCCCTCACTGCCACGACTCTGTTCCCTGTTCACTGTTGGAGCCCTCTACAGTGAGCCTGCGCTCCGTCTCCCCTCAGCCTGCGTTTGTGTGCGAGAGAATCTGAGCCACTTGCCGTTAATATGTAATCCTCGGACTCCTGAGAGTCTCCGTCACGCCTGCCAGATTTCACCTGGCCACGCTGGACTACCGGGTGGAAAGAAAAAGTGGAGGGAGTAGAGGAGGGGCGAAGGAGGAAGGACATCTCAAATGCAAGTCAGAAAAGCAGATGGTGATGAAAGCAGCCTTGTGCAAGACCACAACATTGAGTATCGTGGATACAGTAGAAATAGAACAATCTATTTAGTTCAAATAGTCTGGCCTAAGAAGACACTGCACGTAGCCCATCCACCCCTGTGAAATGGAGAGAGATGGTATGGTCTAGCTACACACATAACATTGGTGCAGACCAAGCCACACCTCCTTTAATAGGGGCAAACAAAAGCAATACTGTAAGTATACAGACTGAGATTGAAAGTGTATTTTGACTGGTGTAATGCAGAGGGAACATGGTGTGATATTACAACAGCCTTTGCAATTGTATTAATTCATTTACAGCTATTAACAAGTATGACATCATTTTCAAATAGGAAATGTATAGGAAATGAAGAATTATTCTGGATTTGGTTCAGGTTTGAATAACAAATGTAAACAATTAAGCTAACTAGCTAGAATAGTCACTACTGCAAAATATTGAATATCCTTGGGGGGTTAATAACAAGCCGTCAAGATGAGCTATAGGGAGGATTTCCATGCCAAGTCCCATTAGCCTTTTTTTCTAATCATCTTTTTCTTCATCATTATACATCCCATGCTCTTCCTGTTGGCACCCTGGCACGGAGGGGACCATACAATAAAATATTCACTACGTCCTCATTAATATTTCAGTTTTCCAGGTCAGGTACTTGCGGTAGCAATGACACAGCTTTCACTCTCTAAATTACAGTAGAATTAGTTAGCAACCTCAGAACTAGTGCTACCTCCAGAGGAGTACCACAATACAAGTAAGATCAAGTGATATGCAATACAAATGCAATATACTGTACGTCACGATTTTGCCTGAAAGTAGTTTAATCTTCTTTCATCGTGATAGGAGACAAAACACACATGCTGTATTATGCAAAACAGGTTTTAAAATATTTAATAAATATGTAATAGATCTTACACACTACAATATAAGAAAAAATATAAGAAAAATGGCATAAATGCTTAATTAGTGGAACCAAAAAAGTTCCAACTTCTACATGTTACTTCTATCTAAAATATTTTTAACCTACTATATTTGTTGTCAATTGTGTTTTACTGTATGAAAGATAAAAGGTCAGCCTTGCTTAATATTGACACAAAATGCCACTGATATGACCCCTGCTTGTAAAAGTTGGAGTTATGTATGATCAAAGTTTGACTGAGAACACACCCTAACAGTTCAATAGCAATTTTGTTTATGAACAAAACCTTTAATGGAAATACAGCACTACACAACAATATTGTTGTGTTTATATTATTGATCTAAACTAAACAATAACCATTGGCATTATTAAGTAATAATAATAGTAATAATAATTATTATAATAATAGTAATAACAGTCAGGCAAGGGTCAGGCGACAATTTCCACATATATCCCAGGTAGCCAGGGCAGGTACAAATGTTAAACCAAAATGAATTGTATTCACAAGAGATAACACTGGTAACAATAGCTTTTTCAAAGTAACCCATTACAGTTATAAAAAGGTTCAATCTGATATGTATAATAAAACAATATATGTAGTGCTGCCATTACGACACAGGCAGCAGTCTGCAGGCAGCGACTGGAAGGCCAGAACTTTACATACGATCGCATTAGAGAACACAGTGTGGACATGAAAACACATAGCAATAAACCACACTGATGGAAAGAGTGACACAGAGAGGTAGGCGTTCTCGGCTAAAGTACAAAACACAAAAACAGCATACGGCATGTGTCATGTGTCATGTGTATGGACAGACTTATAGTAGTATTAGTCTGTACTGTTTCCTATAATACAGCTTAGTGTGGTCATGCATAACAGAGAAATAACGACAGTAGTCTACCGACTACATATTGTTCACAAAGAACAGTGAGTTAGTTTAAAATAGCCTCAAAGACAACTTGATATCGCCTCTAAACCACAAGGGAAAATATCTGGCATGTCCGCCACGTCACCATGACGTCAGAGTGGATAGTGGGGTCATGCCTAATGTTACTGAAATGTCTACCGGGATACGACAATACGCCAACAGCTATAGCTATATATAGGGAACTGTTTAGGCAGCTAAGTTACGGAAGGCTAATCGGCTTATGTGAGACTGGAGTGTAGCGAGGTGTGGGAAGGGAAGGATTAGGCCCCTTATACTTAGGACACAACATGGGGTAGCCTGTAGGCCTATAGGACCCAAACCTCCTCCTCCTTTCACAAAAGATTATAATACTGCACAGTGAATGGCAAGAGCCACAATCCCTGTCACAGTCAGGGACAGCGATTGAAAGTGCACTTGAAGTACTTCTGCTGAAAATTTATGCAAAAATTGTATTGCAGGCCAATGTATTGTATAGTAGATGTGTACACCAAACACCAGTTGCACAGACAGGAAAAAGACAAACACGTGGAATGCCACTAAATTGCCAAATCTAAGATTACTTTAGGTACTTCTTCATATATGGGAAAGTCTCTCAACGCAGATATAAACAGTTATACAGAAATACTGAAATAGAACTCACAGAAGTACTTAAATGTCTCCTCAATCTGATCGTGTGTGAGTCCCAGGACAGCCTCTGGGGGCACCAAAGGTGTGTGAAGCCAGTCGTCATGATCGTAGCCGAATGTAGAGTCTGCTCGAAGGGTGTAGCTGGGTTGGCCCTCTGAGAGCAGGCTCACTATCTCCAACTCTGGCAGGTCTGAACAAAGGTCTAAGCAAGGAGAGAGAGAGGGAGAGAGAGAGAGAGAGAGGGGGGAATGCATTGGTGTAGAGTCGAAACTGAACAGTAGACTGATATAAAATTTTCATGTTAGGCTGCCATCTAGTGATCATGTACAATATTACACAATGATTACTCTGTGAGAACCTGGAAAAACTGCATCAGACCATCATCAGGGATCAGCTTTAACCATATCATCGTCTCAAAGAAATGATTGGAGGCTAGCCTGCATTTTTAATGACGACAAACAATAAACAACCATGCAAATACCACCTATATCACATATAACATGGTTCACTGCCTACCAGTAAGAGTGGACACATCGTGGCAGTGTCTTTGTCCTGGGGTCTGGAGGTTCCCAGGCGAGGGGTGATGAATAGGCAGGGGCCCCACATCCAGGCCCCCTGATGCCTCTGTTGGCCCCTCATGGAGGGAGAGGGCTGACGTGGGGTCCAGATGGGGTTGTTGGGGCCAGGAGAAGGCAGAGAGAGGAGACGGAGAAGAGAGGGAGGGAAGGGGAGTAAGGTGGGACAGTTTGAGAAGGGCTGGCGGGTTCAGGGTGAAGGTGAATGGGGGGTAAGTGTCCCGTGTGGGACTGAGGCCCCCTAGTGGCTCAGGGAGAGAACACAGGCTTCAGGGCATCAGCCTCTGCAGCAGCTCTGTAGATAGACAGACATCCCTAGAGGTAGCGATAGAGAAAACTAGAAAGAAAAGAAGAAAGAAAGAAAGAAAGGACTGAATGTTACAAATATGTCCATTATTATAAGAAACTAAGTAATCACCAAAAAAGTAATTATATTGTGGAAAATGTATGACTGGTTCTGTTGAACCTATGGAGTGTCTTTGCCTTATGCATTTGTTTCAAGGGTCAAAGCGCTCAAGTTACTATGGCCCGGAGATACACAAAGCTCAGGTTACACCATGCTTGGCAGTGTGCTTATGCCAAGCACACTGCCAAGCAGGAGGCCGCACATGCTGTATAATGCTGTATGATGCTTTGGACTGTTGACTCCAGTTATGTTTTGAAAATGTAAGAAAGTGAATACATCATGTATTATTCAAACATGTTTAAGACAACAGTCTCTCTAAATCCCTATTGTAGAAAGCAATATGCCAGCCTGGCTCTGCAACTGATACTGTACTCTCTAACAACAGTATGTATCTATCTTACACATACTCATAATACTTATTTAATATAGAAATATTAAGAATATTCTCACAGTGTTCAGCTGACAGTGTATTATATTGAAAACAATGCCATGCGAATAAATGAATGCTGCACAAAGGCTTCATACTGTAGCCAGTCCAGTAACAAAGGACAGTTGATACCTCTGTTGGAATTATGACAGTCAATAAAACATGAGAGCCATGGGGCAAAGGGCTAGGCCATATTAATACAATATGAGGCTGGCAAGGTATACAGTTAATATGTAGCACAGGTGCAACACCTGCTTCTGCTCAGAGGCACAGAAGACTCCCCTATGTGGCTTAAGCACCACATAGGGGACCCCCGCCACCCTTCACCCACCCTTCTCTCATCTCTCCCTTCCCCTCCCCCCATGCAAAGCTCTCTTAATCAGCTGAGTGTATTGACCTGGAGCCCTGCCTCCATCTATCCGCCCTCTCATTCCACTTAGAGCTATCAGAGGAGGCCGGTTCACAAGCTTACACTTTTACATTTAGCCCCATTAAACTAAATATGTGGCATTAAATGTGTGGTGTATGGGAAACAGACCTTAACGGCAACAAAGCACGACTAAACTATGGTGTTTATGGTTCGTTAGTTGTATTACTTGACAAAAAAAGTACAAGGCAGATACGTTAAGATAGGAAACAAAAGTTATCAGCCAAAAACATAAACGCACACAAAAAGCCACATTATTACGTCAGTTCCAATTTGGCACTAAAACGAAGCCCGCTTTTGGTCTGCCAACTAACTATCCAACCAAGCGAGACAGTGTCATTGCCACTTGGGGATGGCACTGGCGGACATGATTAGTAGTGATCTTCACTTCTTTTGTACCCTCTCTTTCCATGGGGCGTGCAGAATGCTAGGCAAAATGCATGGGAAATGTTTAACACTGCTACCACTATGACATTGATCCTTGGTTTGTATTAGAAATGCAGCAAACCTTACGGTACATTTGAGCTGTGGAGGTGACACATATCTGAACACACACACACAAGCAGTTTTTTCCAAACTTCCAATGTTAAAATGTTACAATGTCAGTGGGAATTTAGACTTTGCCACAAAACTTTTTAAAAGTGTACTGTCCCAACTTTAAAAACAAATAAATCACAGTAATAAAATGATCCAAACTGACTGGCAAGGAAAACCTGTGACTGTGAGACATACTATAAGCAAGCAACAGTGCCTTCGACCTTGGGAGTATCTGGACTGAACTCTCCAGACAAGGTTAGAGAACCAGCTACATGTTGGTACTCTGTGCAAACAATACCCTTCCAGGAGGTTGTGTACGTGAGTGGAGTCACACAGGAAAGAGGGAGGGAGGATACAGTATATAGGCTACAATGAGGCCACTAGGCTAGAGGAGAAAATACATTAATTGGCTACACTTTTCTCTTCACCCTGTCACCCGCTAGCGAAGAAGTCCCTTTGCAAACTAACTAAAGTGTGTAAGCATTTGTGAAGGGTAGGTAGGACTCTGAACCCATTGCCCTGGAAGCAGCGAGACTCTGAACAGCTAGTTCATGTGACAAAACCATAATAAGCTCTGAAGTTGGGACCCACTCCAGCGCTGCCAAGTTGTTAATCTTTTATGGATCAAAATCTGATCTTTTAACACATTTCCAGGTTAGATATCATATTTAATCAAATCAAGTAATTGTTTAGATTTTAAAAAACAAATGCAATATATAGCATTAATGCAATATTTTAATTAATTATATCACTGTTGTCTCAGAGAGAGTATTTGAGAGTAATCACCTATTGTCAGATATGGCACAAATTTTATCTTTCCCTTGGGGAAGGCAACTATAAACATGTTTGATTTTATTCTCACTGGCTCCAGACGGTTGCCTATAATGCAGGTAAGCCGATCAGGCCCTGCAGGAGTTTTCATACGACTGGATGTTATTTCACACACACACACACACACACACACACACACACACACACACACACACACACACACACACACACACACACAC
>JAODLI010001448.1:0-11235 GCA_027575585.1 Percopsis omiscomaycus
CATGGTTGTGTGTGTGTGTGTGTGTGTGTGTGTGTGTGTGTGTGTGTGTGTGTGTGTGTGTGTGCGTGTACGTGTGCATGCATGTCTGTGTTTGATGTTCGTCTGGATTGACTTCCACTCCTTCATGTTGTGTACAACTGCCCTCCTCCCTGCTTCCTGTTTACACAGTTCTGCTTCCTGTGACCAGTGAGCATGACTTCAGACAAGACTTTGTAGCCGTCATTACAACTCTCTTTCTATTACCCCCTTTCTCTCTCTCTTTCTCTCTCTCTGTTCCTATGCGTCTTTGTCTCCCTCTTCTTTAGAGAGCTTAGTTGCAGAGAATGACCACATCTATCAAAAGGTTAGCTGTTACCAGCTTGTTTATGTTCTTATTGATGAAGTTGACCCTTTACATTTGTTAGTTAGCCGTCTGGTACATTGTCCTGCTTTTACACGCTAACAGAATTAGCTTGCGTGAACATTCTATTGAACTCTTTACATCTTTCAGGTTGTCTTTCCATCTGTCTATTTGTCTCTTTTTTGTTTTGAAAATAATGCCATGAGCATTATCAAAGGCTCACGGATAAAATGAACCATATCCTGTTCCTTTGTTCTTCTCAGGAATTCATCATAGTTACTTTAGTACGTATCAATAGGGGAATTACAGTAGGAAATGTGTTAATATGAACAACTGCTGTTTAATGTTCCTTTCATCTATGGTAGTTCAGTGAACATGTACCGCATTGACAAACAGGCATGCACAACACACACACACACAAGCTCTAATACCCTGCCATGCAGGTGTGGGTTAATCTTCCAAAGCCAATAATGATGGCAAACTCAACCTTCACAGGAACTATGTAGATCATTGGACCAGCTGAGCAGTTACATTACCGCTACGCAGACCCTCATGCACATATGTATACACACACACACACACACACATACACTGAAACAACTCGCTAGTGAGGAACCAAGAGCAGAGGCCGAGGCACAGACGGTGGATAGAAACAGTTTTTTACTGAGACATGGTCGGGGTACAGCAGGGGTCAAAGTCCAGGTAATCAATACACAGCCAGAGGCACAGGAGGGCAAGGCAAAGGCTGAATCCGAGGAAACAGGTGTATGCCCAAAACACGATAAGCAGATTGACAAAGGTACAGGCAGGGGCAAAAAGGTACTAAGCTAAAGGCAAAAACACTAGACAGGTAAATGGTCACACTAGAGAACTCAAAGTAACACTTGGCTGGAGAATACTCGACAACTAGGCGACGAGAGATGCAGTATTGTGAGTGACAACGCTACTACCCGACTTCCTGATAGCGCTGACATGCTTACAGGGCCCTATGTATCAGACGTTCAGCACAAGTCACTTACAAGGACTTATAGATGGAAGAGACTACAGCCGGGATGGTGACACATACATTTCATAATTATATTATTTTGATTGTTAAAGGTTCTATTCATGATGTTAATGGGCTTAATGTTAAATTGTATTTATTTAAACAAGCCACAACCTCTTCTTGTAGCCCCATTAGGCCATTAACCTTCCCCTCCAACACCCCTCCATCGACACAAACATAAATAAACTCGTGTACATAAACACAAACACAGCATAATCTATTTTGGGCTTACTTTTTTATGGCCTACTGTGTTGTGAAAAAAATAAAGAACTATTGAAAATGGACCTATGGTAACAGACAGATGTGGGGAACCACAGCGAGACAGTGGAGAAGAAGAAACAAAAGAGTAACAGACGCCATGACATCACAAAGCAGGAAGCCCTGAGGAGCGACAGAATGTGTGAAAGCAAGACAGTAGGAGGACGGGAATGCTGGGATAACTAGACACCAGGACTGACATCCGTATAATTGGATAATTTGGTAATTGGAGAAGGTTTTTAGTGGTTTGGCTGGTGTGTTCAGACCTCACCGGTCTAGGAGATGCAGGGAAGAGCGGAATGAAGGGGTAGAGGGAAGGATATATAGAAAAAGGACTGGGGGAAGAAGAGAGGAGGTGAGAGACAGAGAGGTAGAGAAAGAAAGAAAGGAAAAATACCATCATCACACAGTTGAGAAAGTGATGCTGCAGGCTGCAAGGTGATGGCTTGGGGTGCGTGTGTGCGTGCACGTGCGTGGCTCTGTGCCTGCATGCCTGACGTGACACAACGCGTGTGTGTATATATTTTGTCCCAGCCTGAGGGTATGAGTGAGCGAGTGACTAATTGTCTGCTCACTAATGCGCATGTACACACACACACACGTGCACACGTGCGCACGTGCGCACGTGATTACGCAATCATCAGCGGGATAATCCCTGTGGCCCTCATTTTGTCTCCCAGCGGATGAACTGCGACACGTCTAGATTGATGTGTCGTCTGGAAATCCCCTCTCTCTCTTTACCTAATCTCTGACCATGCCGTCATGCATCCCTCCATCCATCCCTCCATCCATCCCTCCATCCACCCATCCAAGCTTTTTAGATTTTGCCAGTATTTTTCAAGGTTCATTTACTTTGCCATCGCAGCCCAGAGCAGACACCTGGGATGTTTAGACACATGCCGTTCACTTATCACACAACGCCACATGGACACTAAGTGGAAACTCAAATTGAGAGAAAGAAAATGTGACACCGTGCTCTTGAGCAAAGCAATCCATAGCACTTCATCCATTACTTCTCCCGTGGTTTTACAGGATGGTGGGGAAGTGTAAACACAGTGGGGATCCATTCATTTTCTTGTTAGATAAACAAGGACCTGAAAAAAGGATTGAAGATAAAAATGTAACAACCATGTATGTTGCTGGTGGAGGACTGACCCGTGATTTGCTGGGAGGGTCATTATAGAGTCATTAGAGTTGCCAGGACATTACTGTTCCTAAACTAAAAACAGTCATCATTCTTCACATATTTCCAGATATGGACAGAAAGTTAGATATGCTTCCTCTCCCTTCCTGCAGAGACACACACACACACACACACACACACACACACACACACACACACACACACACAGCTCTTCAGGGTTAACCTCTTACATCCCACCTGTTTCCTCTCGCCTTCATGACTGTTTGTGTTCCCCTAACAGGTGTTATCCTCATCCTCTCTCTCTCTCGCTCTCCCTCTTTGCTTTCTGTCCATCTGGAAAAATGGAGGTCTCATAGTCATGAAACATTTGTAGGCTGTAGCCAAAGAAAAATATCGCAATCTAGTTTGTACGGACCTTAAAGAGTAAGGCCAGTGTCGTTTTATATTTTTCTTTTTTCTTTTTTCTATTTATTCTAAGCCTACAAAATAAAAAATAAAAAATACTACAATGTGTTTCTACTAGCATTAACTATCTAGCCAAGAGCAGATATAGCTCTTACCTTGGAAGCCACACAACTAGAGCAGGGCTGAATGGTTCCTTTGGTCTAAATAATTCATTCATTATAATGATTCCTGAAATGACTTACTGCATTAAAGTGACTTTTATCCAAATGCTGCACTTTGCTGTTCATTTAGCAAAGAAACTCATTTTGAAAAAATACAATCCTCATGTTCATCATAATGATGCATTATGCAACCAACGCAACAGTACAGCTCTGTCACCAGGTTCTATGGCTTCCAAGGTATAACAGCAATATAGGTTGTTTCCTATGTTGACAATTTATGTTTACATTAAGAAAAATATATTCGCTTTACCTCTAATGTGAGAAGTCATGCTTACTCAGCACGGGTGCAAACACATACACAGATATACAATACATACAGAGCTATAACTGTACATAAACACACATATACTGTAAATGAAGCAGCCCTAAAGCATTAGAACCAAGTTTGCGATAACATCTTAATGTGCCCTGTCACTACTGTTTACAGTCATAGGCAGGGTGTGTGTCAGTGAAGCAGAGTCAGCTGTAGGTCAGGTAATGTCAATACATGCTAAACAACAAGTGAAAATCAAAACAATGGCAGCTGGCCACACACACAAGTGACGCTACTGTTACAGTCGCCACGGTAACAGAGGCATGATAGAGTAAAAAGAGATGAAATTAGATGAGATAGATAGATTGGTCACAAAACAGAGGGAGTGGGAGACAGGTGAGACATACGGCAAGTAGAGAGAGAGAGAGAGAGAGAGAGAGAGAATAAATTATGTAGATGTAAAAGATTAGAAGAAAAGAAGAATAGGGCAAGAAGTCAAAAGTACCATAAAAACAAGATTAAAGATTATGGTGGACATTAAAGAGAGAGAGTAGTTCTCTGTTCTGGTCCTTAACAGATTTAAGGAGTAAAGAGTGTAGTCTTTAGTTCAAATAAAGTCCAAAATAAATCCACCGAATTTTGCAAATGATGTGTTTGTTTACTACAATGCATTGTAGTTTACAGGAACTGGATATGTGTCTTGCTTTGACCTCCACATCCACAGACGGTTTGGAAGCTAATGCTTTCACCTTTTCGTAAAGGATTCAAAAATATTCAGAAAATAAAGGGACACTTATTAAACATTAGAGAATGACTCAGCAAAGCCACACATACACACACAGAGAAACAAAGAGCAGATTTAGTAACAAGTACACAATCAGAGAGAGCAGGGCATCACTGAAACCTGAAAATTGGAAAAGTCAAATACTCCTCACCGGGGTCGTGACCCCAGGCAAAAGCAACTCTCTGAACCGCGCCTCACAATCCACATCTGTTGGATTTGTTCTCGTAAATCTCTACCCCCCCCCACCCACCCACACACCCACACACACACACAGACACACACACACACACAGACACAGACACACACACACACTCACTCACTGCTACACACTCTGTTCCGTAGAGCTTGGTGTTTCAAGTATCAATGGCTCCATTGATAGGCTAGCGTGAGTCTGTCTGGGTGGGGCTTTCTATGTGGGCCCAGCACTCCATTGCTCACCCTGACCCAGAACCCACACACACACAAACACTAGGTCAGACGGATGCACACTGTGACAAACACTAGGAGACCTCCTGTAGTGAGGTCCTTGCTGCCAGTGTGACTGTGTATAAAGCCCTCGCTATTCTATTACTTGGTGTTTTCCTTTGGACAGCTGAAACCTTGGGGAGTTCATTTGACAAATCAAACCTGAGCTTCACTGGGATTTGCTTGTGTTATAAACAAATATCTACATCGTTATTTTAGTGCCGTGGCTTTTATTAACACAGCTGTTCTGTGTACCCTTGTATTTTGTCAAATGCCCACTGTTTATCTGTTGATGATTTTGGGGATGGTCCTCTCCATGTATATGTTGAAAAAAAAAAAACAATGTTCCAGACGGAACGTGGGCAGAACTCCAGACATGTTTTCAGACGGAGACTCCCTTTTGGGGGGGGGGATTTCGTGGTGTCTTAAACAGCCAGACAGTGATACACATCCATACACGGTTACGTAGGTAGGTCCGTACAGCCAAACACTTGTGCACGGGCACATGCACACGCATAGTCATAAACACGCCCACCTGAACACATATCTATGCATGAAATCACTTGTTCGAATGCATGCACAAACAGATGGGGAAGCCTGTAGAAGGTAACTTAGTAACAGCTACCTGAAATGCTCTTTAGCAAAACATCTACCCTTCCAGCTGCACCAATTGACCCAGTGAACAGCCAGCAACTTATTGCTATAGTTTTTCTTAGCAAACACACACACTCACACTTATCAAATCCTATTTTCCTCTGTGTAACATAAACTGCCTTGCCATTAAATCACTGTCTGTCTGTATGTCTATTGATATGGCTGTATCCATAGTTACAAACTCTAAAATCCTCTTACTATAAATAGATTAACTGCCTTGTTATGATGTGACCTCATTCCTCAGCCTGTCATTATCTGTTGTGACTCAGCATCGGTCCCAAAGACAAAAGATTAGACATCCACCAAACATGGCTAACTGTACATAATCATTACTGGAATTGAGTGATCAAACTGTGGTTTCTTTATTATTTCTTCTGTTTTATTGTTACTGTATGTATGTTATACTGTATACAGTATACTGTATGCATGTGTAAGAGCTATGCTAGATGGGTTATTACTGAGAGAGTATCCTACATTCAGGTACATGGCAACATTTTCTTGTCACGTTGGTGCAATCCCGGTTACTGCCACTAGAATGAGCTAGATGAGGAACTAGAAGATGTAGACAGTTAATCCTGAGAAAGTTATAATAGTTGCTGTTATGTATCAAAAGTTTCCTGATTTTGTACCTACTGTGTTCCGACAACAGACAAAAAGTATCAGCAGTGTTTAATCTGATGTTGTGGTTTGCCGTATTTTTATTTTTATCTAATTTCCTAATAACTTCGTACACATGCACTCCTTGACTAAATGTACATACATGTTATTAATAAAGGCTTTTATACCCATTGGGGCAGGAAATTCAAACGTTACTTCTCCGTACAAGTACTAGTAAAGTCAAGTGCTGTTTCTTTTGGGGGGGTGGGGGGGGGTGTATTGATAATAAATACCTGCAGTGGCTTGTGAAATCAAGACAAGTTGGGTCTGTTACTGGAAACCTGTTAATTTAATTTACACCCACTGTCTACACTCAAGGTTAACCTCTGCTCCAGCTTCCTCATTCCCCTAGCAGCCTCATATGGCAGTACAATCTGCGGAAGTGGAGATGGGACGGAGTCAGTTCAAAATGAAAAACAACGCACATGTCCTTTTAAGGAGTCAGTCCGTTTACTGCCTGAAACTCCCTCACCTCCGCCACTCTCTCTGGCCATATGTGATGTCAGAGATAAGAAATTCCCCCACTGGCGAGACACAGTTAATATGTGACAAGGACCGCTGGCCCTTGTGCGGCACACAAACACACAGAGCGACACTCCCACTCATTCACACAGACATAGCCTTAGGAGAACACATACAAATACACTACAGAGACAGATACATGTAAGGTGGACGTCACATTGGTTCTCTGTGTTGCTCGTTCTGCCCATCTCCCCAACACACACATAGTATATTACTGAACACTATATACTGTATATTTCGATCCATCTCCATCTCCCTTTCTGTCCCTCTCCCTCTCTCACACACACACATACCATTATGGTAAAAGTGTGTGTAGGCCCCGTACAGATGCCTCTGACTCACCTTGCTGACATCACCGCATTGAGGTCAGTGTCCTGCGAGCTTCAGGTGGGCTTAAACCATGATACACAGCTCTGACACTGGTCTCAGACTAGATTACCCATGACCACACTGTGTGGCTCAGCAGATTAAGGCGTATGTACTCAGTAATGTTGTGAAGTGGAGTCTAGTGCATGACCTAATTGTGTGATATCCCCCACTGTGATCTGTAATTTCAAACAGAAATGATATGGTAATAATATGTAACTTTTGCATCCAGAAGGCTGCTTTAGCACTCTGTATTTTTGATTGATTCAATAATGATTAAAAACTGATATGCTATTTATTTACATTTGAGATAACATGGTACATTTGACCCTGGGGGGTGAGATTTCAGTGCACAATGTTATCAGAATGTGAACCGGTTCAGGGAGACTTAAATAGAATTATTGTGCACCCCCCTTCCCATTGCAATGCAATGTGCTGTGTATTAGTGTTATAGTTTACTGTAGAGAAGAACCTGGTGACAAATAAACGTATATTTAGGTAAGAAGGTAAGCATTTAACTAAGAAAAAAAGTCTACAGAAACTTCAATAGCGAAACATACAGTAATTGTCTGGAGATTGTTGCTTGAATTTCATGGGGTCTGGGATCATGGCTAGTATAGTTATCATTTTTTTATTTCTTTTATTAAGTTTTTATTCCTTCAGAAGGCCTATAACGTCTTGCATGGTGTAAGATGTCACTATCCCCCCAACAACTGGTCATGATCTTGAATCTTTTTGGTTCTTTGATTTTAATTATTTTTGCAATTTAATCCAAAATGTCTGACCATGTCAAGTATGTGTGCGTGTCATACAGTCTCAGATTAACATGATTAGATAGGGTTTCATTATTATTATTATTATTATTATTTTCACCTCAGGAACCAACTGTCCACCTTTTTGGACGTCATGTCACAAAAGATTCCAGCTGAGTGTTGCCCGAGAAAGATACGCGGAAAGTTGTGTACATTATTGTTTTTTAATCCAAAGGATTGTGATTTAGAATGGCATTTACTGTAAGTAAGGAGGAATGATTTGAAAGACAATACAATGTTTTTTAAATAATTCATGCATGAAGGGGCTGATTGTGTTTGTTGTGAGTGTGTTTGTTATGGGCTGTCCATTCAGCCATGACAGGAGTATTGATGACTCAGGAAATATGTGTGAGTCGGTAGGCAGTGTGTGTCAGTGTCTGAAGGAGTGGACCATGTCTGCCTTAGCAGAGCAGTTTTCCTCCGTCTTTCTGCCAGTCTTTATTTTCACCCTCGCCCAGCCTCCTGTTTAGACTAAAAACAAACAAACACGTCTGTCTCCTCACTTTCACTCTATTTTTGAACCCGTTCCTGCCAGCTGACTTCATGTGTATGTCTGCATGTTCCTCTGTGTGTGTGTGTGTGTGTGTGTGTGTGTGTGTGTGTGTGTATGTGTGTGTGCACGCACACCTGCCTTCCTGACATTTAGTATTGTTCATTATTTTTGCCATGTTCCTCCTATACACCTTTGTTTTTTCTACTTCCTACTGTAAAGCTAGAAACACTGAAGCTAATGTTAAATGCAGCAATAACAGCATAAACCCGCGTGGACAGTTAAAAAGAGAGGCATTGTTTACACTCCCAGATTATCTCTTTGTGTGCTGCACAGCACTGGTTTCCCCACTTTCAACTGAGCGAGTGGTCTTCTCTCTTTATCTGCAGTGATGTTAAACAGTAACTCATGCTGCAGCTGGTACAGTGGTATCCTAATCAGGGCGATTATAGCAGTTGCCCAGGGATGAGATTATCAGTAAACATTGTGTTTGACAAGTGCTGGTTGGGGAGCTTTTTATGACCTGCATGCAGTCATGCAGTAACCGTTGAATGCTCTGCAAGTGTGGGTCTGATGTGTATACGTATCTGTCCCTGGTGGTAGCCCCGCTGAAGGAGTAGTGGGCTGTGAAACCAGACATTAGGAGTGCTCAGGGCCCGCTGTCAGGCAGCTGGCGCTCAGCCTGTGGGAGTAATTACAATCAGCTGCTGATTAATTGATCGACTACTGTCTCCTCCTCCGCGCCTGGTCCTCTGCAGCTCTGTTACAGGGCCCTGTGGATGCTCATGTTCCTCGAGGCCTGACTGACACACACACACACACACACACACACAGCTCTTCTGTTTACCTGAAGGGCCTGTCTGGATGAGATGTATGTCCTCTATACTGGTCTGGTGTGGTAGAATGCTTGAGAGGTTGTGAAGAGAGAGAGAGAGGTAAAACAGAGTGATGACCTGCAGGCTGCAGAATATGAAGGAAGCTTTGTCATGATGAAGGGGAGCGGGAGGAATGGGGGGGTGGGGGAAGGCTCTGGTGGGAAATGAGCTATTGAGTTCAGATGAAAGAGAAGATAAGCCTTGAGGTTGCAGCCTTCTCGCACTTGGGATTGTGTGTGTGCACGCGCTTGTTTCTGTGCCTGTTCACACAACAGCCTCCGGTGCCTGTCTGCCAATGTCTGCTAACCCTGTCCCCTCAAAAACCCGGGATTAAGGGAAATTGGGGGAGGGGTCCCACCTCTCCACCTGCCCACCTGTCTGTCTGACAATCTGTTCACCTCGCCCCACCCTCCCTCTATTGTCTAGATAGACTAGCTATATTCTCCATGCTTTTCTTTTGGTCTTTTGGATGTTTCTATTTATGTTATCAAAACCCTTAAAATGTAAGATGCTCAGAGGACAAAAGATAACGGATTTGTAGAAATCATGTTTTGCTACAAAAGAACAAGCATGTCCTTTGCATCTCAATTGGAAAAATGCATGTGGTACATTCTCAAGCCTAATTGTATCACACAGCGTCATTTGCAAGTCAAGTGGTCCTTAGTAATACCACTGTCCTAGGAGAGGTGGCAGGCAAATAGCATCACCTGGTACAGCCTGGGGCTTGTTCTGTACTTGCTTGCTAGCTTCAACACCTCAGCAGCCCTCCACTTGATTGAACACTGCATGCCTATTACCTCTACCTGCTCTGTAATGATGGACACACCTTTGGCCTTTTGACTTTACTGTAGTTTTCTGCCGAAACAACTTATCCAAGGTTATATTACTGCTTTCTTTTGTGGGAACCGACAAACGCGGGTTGCTGTTGTGACATCACTGCATGTGACACTATATTCTCTTAAACTGCAGCAGAGAAAGACTTTTAAGTACGGTAAATAGATCTGTACTATGGCAAATGCTCAGAATCTTTTAACCAAACGGGGCGAGTTTCGGTTGACTTTATATCATCCTGTGTGACTCTTATCCAGCCCATTACCAGCCCATAGAAAAGGCCTTATCAGAAAGGCTGTGCAGCCCTGTGCAGCCCTGTGCAGCCCTGTGCAGCGCTGCGATAGGCATTACTGTCTTACGAAAGCACAGAGGGCACATCAATGGCTTGTGGTTTGTAAGTCAGCAACTGGTCTCTCTCAACCCTGCTCATCTGCTCTCCATTCTCACTCTCCCATTCCTGCTTTCCTAACCACCAACAAAACCCTTTGTTCAGTCTGTGTGTGTGAGCTAAAGTATTGATCAGCAGAGCAAACACAGGTTAATAGTGGATTAAACATGTAACTTCTGTTCCTCTGTATGGACTCTTTTTCCTCCTCCGGCCCTCAGGACTGATCATTTTATTAGTTTGTTTCTGTGTGTGTGACATGTTCTCTCTAAATAAAAATCTGCTATTATCTGTTTTATTCTTCCTGTCTGCTATCTATCCTACTTCTCACTACTTCTGTTATTCCTTCTCTGTCTCTGAGAACTTTTCACCTCTTCCCCTTTTCTCACGTCCTTTTATTTTTCTATCGCCCATGTGGCAACTTGGTGGGCAGGCGGTACTTTGTCAAAATAATTGTCTATTTTTGGAGATTCCTGCCTTCCTCTCTTTCTCTGTTCTGGGTTGTGGGGTTATATTTTTGTGGATTCTCTAGTTCTCTCCCCTCTCTTCTCTTCCTTTGTCCATGTGCGCAGCCAAGGGAGCTAACCACTCATCGCTATTGTAACTGAGGGATGTTTAAACGGGGCAGTGACAGCTTTGCTCGTCTGTGAGCGATCACAGGTGCCCACCACCAAAGACTTAAATGATGCGGAAGACAGATGTTGGCTTACGCTGGCTACCCTCAAGCG
>JAODLI010001449.1:0-11233 GCA_027575585.1 Percopsis omiscomaycus
TGTGTGTGTGTGTGTATATATAGATATATATATATACACACACACACACACACACACACTATGTCAGAATATGTTTAGAATATCTGTTTGTTGGGAAATTGAATCACTTATGGATATGTGATTTCTCTAGCCAGATTTCTCTTTTTTTGTAGAACACAATCTATGACATTATAATATAAATGTCCTTCATTATGTTCTGACTGTCATTTCAGAGCCAAGGGCTCCCAAAATGGAAGATCCCTGCTTCCTGGAGACTTATGTTTGGCAGTGGCATTCCATCAGCAATATTCTGATTACACTCTCGCCTCAACTAAAGAATCACAAATTCCTCCTAGACGATCAGTTTGTTTTTGCTATATTGCTATAGGTCAGGCCACAGGGACCGTTACACCTAGTACCTTCTTTAAAAAGGTCAAAGTTCACTTTGTACAGTATCTCCCTTGGATCTTACGGTCGCAATATATTTTACTTGCAGATAGCATCTGGAAAACACCCCCATTTATTATTAACGTCCATCTTGTAAACAGAGCTTGTTAGTGAGGCGTGTGACTATCACTGCTCAATCCTGTGTAATCTGACCAACCCGCTGGAGCCCTATAGATGTAGATTTATAGTATTGTGGTGAGGAATTTGTGGAAACACATTATGTTGAGGAAACGTTGAAAGCACTTTTTCTAATAAAATCATTGAATTACTAGAAAGAGCGTACTGACTGAAGTAAGCACTTGATTGTGTTACCACCTCCCGTTTAACAGAAAGTAGTTGGCCAGTAGCCATTGCGGAGTTCCTGGCAGTCCCCGCCTCCCCATTGCTGTAATTTGATTCCATCCTAAAACATGTTGGAACCAGTTATAAAGTAGTTCTCATGACAAATGATGCATTGAATCTTTTAGTCTTGTCTTGTGTTAGGGTCCTTGACTGATTTAGGTGGGGCGGGAGCAACCAGTAAATGTCATGCATCTGCTGAAACAGAGGTTTTCAATGGGGAAAAGGAGAAACATTTTACTTGACTTATTTTCTACTGATTTGGGCCTTTTATGGACAATGTTTTGTATTTTCTACTTGGTTAAAAATAAATCAAAAATTTCCAACCAAAAGAGATTAAAATGAATGTCCTTATACTTTCTCTGATACCTTTGAGTGCTATTATGGGATGCAATAATAGGGTGTAAAGTATAAAACACTAAAGGGAAGCAAGTATGTAAACTAAATACTAGGTTTATTTGTAATTATGCTCTAAAAGATAGGAAAATGTAAGACTTTGGACATATTCATTTAAAAAGGTCATCAAATCAGGTTTCTTCTGTGATCAAACCAAATATTTTGCTTTCAGTTTCTTTTTTTACAAGCAAAAATGTGTTGATTTCTTTTATACATCTTTTAAAAATAATACTATGTACATCATGGAAACACATTACATTCCACTCATTTTCTCATGTGGGGAGAGGAGGTGCTTTAATTTAGCCCTCCCAACATTGGAAAAATTCAAGTAATCTCTTATAAAAAATAGATGATTTTTTTGCCTCTGAAAAGTTTCTCTAAAAATACATGTATACGAACAGCATTACAAATTGGCAATGCATAGCCACTATTTTTAGTTCACTTTGTCGAGTCTTAATTTGGTAAATGCAACACAAAAAAAAGACGAACTCATATTAAACAAAACAAAAAAAATCACCCATGACATTTTCCATGACTCTGCTCCACAAGAAGTGCCCGAGGGGTTTTCAGAGCTGGTGTGTTTTGTCTATTTCAATGTTCTTTCTTCAAAGAATGGTAAAAGTGTTTGCTGTAAACAGTGAAAACGAGGGCACAAGGCTGAGCAGCACAGCAGCAGCTGTTACACGCGGGCTTACAGGGAGGATGTGGGAGTGACGTGTATACTGGTGGTCTGGAGAGCTCTGAGGAAGAGGGAAACACTCAGGAAGACGTTGGAGGCGCTGCGTGACTGGCAGCTTAAAGCTAGGCCTGGGTACAGCCAGGGAGATCCCTGCCATTGAATGCGTTGCTGCCAGGTCTGTAGTCAGGTCACTGCAGGCGGAGGTGGTTAGGTGTCGCTGGTTCTCGCCCTGTCACAAGAGACACAAAGCATCCAAGAGGTTGTTCTCAATAACAGATGCAAGCAAGCTCCTCTTACGAGATCTTAAAATAAAACCCACAAAAGTGATCAAAAGAAGTACTATCTACCATCTGCGCAGAAGACAGCGGAGTCGAAGCCTAGCCTGTTTCTCAACAGGTAGCATACATGCCAGCATAGTGTGTCTTTGGATCACTTTTATCAACTCTGCCATTAGATCAAGGATAGATACAGCACAAATAGCACTCATAAGCAACAACATGCTGTGTTCAGGTGCTCTGGGCAACTCGGGCTAAATTTCCCCTTTTGTGCTCCAAGCTGCAGACACAAACGTTTTGACGGTACGGTGCAGACGCTTTATCACATGCTACCAACTTGTCTTTTAAATCCGGAGAGCATTTGAACACACCATTAAGTCTGTATGTATGACTCCCACCTTTGTGAAGTTTCCAAGGGAGTAAATAAATGGATTATACATCATGGCACGTCATGGAAATGCAAAGGGAGTGAGGCTCGCCAAGAAAATGCAATGCCCCGCTGCATTAATAAAGTTCTCTTTTATCTGGTGGACATTAGAAACAAATGGCACAAATTATATGATTGTATGATGGTTAAATCAGACAGAAGGGGTGGTGCATTTAGCTAACCTTACCCAGTTGCTCAGTTTAGCATTAGTTCTTTTAAAATAGGCTTTTACTCAATGCAAATGATAAATCACAGGAATTGTAAATAGTAAAAAAAAGAAATTTAAATAAATGTTAATGGCATGTCTCAAGCGGTCGGGGAGCTTTTGCCCCAGAGGAAAAAATTCCGGTCAACAAAAATCAATAAATACATTTGCTTCAACCAATGCAACAGCACTGTTATAATAAGTACCAACGTAATTCTATTAATCTTCTGCATCTTAACTGGGGGGATTACAGGAAGGTTTCAACGATCATCAACCGTAAACACACACCATGCCGCAGTGCACCTTCATACAAATACAACTGAAAACCAGAGCCAAGCAAGTTACAACACCAAAAATGTAAATAACCTTAACTGAAACCACAAACACAGCAGCCGCAAAGCACACACACACACACGCGCACACATACACACGCTTAAACTACTTCACGTACAAGTTGGAGGGGTTCTTTATAAAAGCTGCGGGTAACCTTCCTCCTTTAAATGTGTTCTTCAAGTTTGTTGCTGTCAGAGGGGAGGAGGGGAAGTTACAGAGCTCCCCTCACTAGACAGGTCAGTTGTTGTCATGTGCAGCAAATGCAGCCCAGACTGTCCAGGAAGAACCATAAGAGCAGATTAAGAACTTGCCAGGAATTGCTTGTCACGTGTACTGGAAAAAAGACTTAAAGTAAGGCTTCCAAGAAATGTCCCCGTTTTTTTTCTTTTCCTCTGTCTAGGTGCACTGTCACTGAAAATGGAATGCTTTGTCAGATCTAACAGACCCTTATTTTAGAACCTCGCAGACTTACAAAACCAGCCTGTCTCTGTTCGACCGTGACTGCGTGTGTGGGACGACAGCAAAGGAGAACAAAATGAAGGGTAAAGACAGACGACGGAGCTTTAGTCACTAACTTACCATTTGGCAGTTGAGCCATGCACTTGAAAAAGCTAGTATTCCCTCTGTGGGGATTACTAGAAATTGAAGCTATTTTACACTAGGGCTGTATGTCAATAGAAGAATGAATGGGCTGGCTAGAAGTATTGTCCTTCTAGTCAGTGTCAGATATAGCTCGTACTGTATCTTGGAAGCTGTTGAGCTCCACTGTTCTACAAACAACTATTAAAAACAAGGTTGAGAGCTGTAATGCTGCTTTGTTCAACATAAATCATCATTACGTCAATGTAGGGTTTCCTGAAACAGCAGCTAGCTTCCCTTTATTACACTCAAGTCCACCTGAAAGCTATTTGTCACTTTATGAAGTTATTTCAGGAAAAACTAAAATGGCCTTGTTCAAGGTAATGACGAATTATGCATACCAAATCAACAGCACGGCTCTGATGTGTTTTATTAGTTGTTTGTAAGACAATGGAAAGCTAGATGGACAATACTTGTTAAGAGAAAATCATAGTTGTGGTTTGTTTTTCATATGCTATGCTAAAAAAACAACAACCTGTAAATAGACTTTCTTTAGTGTATTAAGGCATGACATTTTGGACATACACAGTGTGAATGGGGATTTATAAAGACTAGAAAAGGGTTTTAGCAAGTCAAATTATCACCTTTTCCTCTTCTTCTCTGACTCATTTATCCTGGGCTTGCTTTGCACAGCTGTTTTGGCTGTGGTAGACTTGCAGATGTTGTCTTCTCTCTGTCTCTTGCTGTGGACAAAGAGAATAACGGTCAAGCCTAACGGTTGATATAAATCACAAAAAACAACAAGGATACACTCCTCAATTGCATTATAACGGAACAACATTTTTGGAACGCTGGTTTCCACATCAAACATCTGACACATTCAGGAGTGCATCCAAATGTGGGCACACACGCTTTTAACCTCAAAAGCACAGCGGCAGGCAGTATACTGACTGTGATGCACTGTTGTCCAGCAGTGGCTCCTTGCATGGCAACTGTTTGGGGAGCGCGCTGTCCCGCCTGCAGTCACCCGCTTCCTCCGGCTGGGATCCCCCTTGCTGGCTGCCATTGTACCTGCCCGACACGTTGCCGGGCAGCGACTGGGCCGGCGGTGGGGAGTCAGACGCCGGATCCTGGTCCTCCTTGGACAGCTCCCGCCATCGCTTCTAAGACGACAGAAAGAAGGGGTTGGCGTCAACAGGGAAAGTCAGAAATACAGAGAAGATAACATTCTGGTAAGCTAGATCCAATACAGCTGTGACATGCACTGGCATGTCATGTCTATGGAGGGCACTAGGCATGGGATGATATGAAAATTTCATGTCACTATTATCCTCGCCAAAATAATTGCGATTCACAATATTATCGCGATAATCATCAAAATATGCTTATAACTCTTAAAATGGCACTAAAACATACTGGAATCTTACATTTAGTTAAGAAACAAATATTTTTATTGCATCATAGGACACATTTGTGTGAACATCCTTTTTAGTGAAAACAACAAACAAGGGCAGATACTGACTCTCGCCAACACCCAGCAGGTAATCACAATGAGAGAAAGAAGTCCATTAATAAAAAAATAATCCACTTATCAACCTGATATCTAAGTCACTCGTGAGGATATTCATGATTAGCCCGATAATGGAAATTCACGCTCAGAATAAAATTAACTTGAGTGTGATTTTATCGCGATAAAAGATAAGATCTTATATTCTCCCATCCCTAGAGGGCACAAAATGCTGCTCCATAAAATAAACCAAGAATATGTGTTGATTGATTTGTATGTAATTACTGCTGGCCTATCTTCAATACTCCATTTCTTCTATTCTTCGTATGCAATTTGTATGATGCAAGTTTCATCTAAATGAAGTGTACATAAAAGCTTTACTAACTAACTAGAGAATGAAGGCAGGGCAGTTGTGTTTGCTTCCTCCAAAGGGTGTATGGATAGTCCAAATTACAACACTACAACACTAATAACTTCCAAAGAAATGAGTTGATTTGATGTTGATTATTTCGAGGCAGGCTTGAGCTCACATGCCCCCCCACCATGCAACACACAGGCCACGCATTACACTGTGCACATGGCTTTAAGAGGTCTATTAAATCTAAAAGTTTACCCCAAGTTTCTTTCTCTAGATAGGTACTCAAGTGAATGTAAAGAACCCAGTGACAAATACTAAACCTGCTAGTTCCCAGAGCAGAGTCCCTAAACAGTGTGTGCCATGTGTGGGCACGCTGGTACCTGAACCGTAGTGTCTCCCATGATGTACTTGGCTCCCTCCAGAACGGCCATGAAAGAGAAGCGCAGCTGGTCAGGGGTTTGGATGAGGCCCATGCGGTATTTCCTCATGTCTAGCAGAATGCCTTTGATGTCCACCGATGATGGCTCTTTCCTCTTGTCCATCTGCAGCACAGACAGGCCACGCATTACACTGTGCACATGGCTTTAAGGAGAAGGGTAGTTGCATGCTTTACGAAAGCACACAGGCCTTCCAGGGGGAGTAGAGAGGAGTGTGAACCATTCAGCATTCAGGTGCAGGAAGGGCAAGCCCTCTTTGAGCTTTAAACCAAAAAACACACTTTGTACACACTGGTTTCAACCACAAATATAACTCCAGACACAAATTGAGGAATAGAGAAATAATAATACATTTCCTGTGTAACCCTTCATTTCAGTTTTGTACCTTTAAAGTTTTTATATTTTGGGATTAAAGATTGCAAAAAATCCTTTTAAATTGTAAATTTGATGTAATTCGATTGAGTGTAAGTAAAGAGTATAATAGAAATTTGTCAAAAGAAGCTGAATGGATTGACACCTTGAAGAAAATGATTCCTGTGATAGACATTTTCAACAGCCTGATAAAGAAAATCAAAAACAACAGCGATTCTGAGCTGCAAATAGGACCCAATGTGTAATGGGGATGGGGTTTACCAGGACAAGGCAAGTGTCCACGAGTGAAAACGTCCCCGAGCGTCCAATCCCAGCACTGCAGTGCACCACAGCGGGTCCGTGGTCCGTCCCCAGCGAATTCGATTCCCGGACTTTGAACAGGAAGTTGAGAAAAGACGCAGGAGACTCTGGAACACCAAAGTCAGGCCACGTGGTGTAATGAAAGTGATAGATCTCTCTCTTCTCCCCTGTCTGTAGGGAAAGGCCCAGTTAGAAGTACAAAAAAACAACAACATTGCTCTCTTTCCAGTAAAGCCTGTTCAAATCAGGTTGGCTAAAATCTAATAAACTGGTGTTTAAATGTTTTAATGTAATGTTACTTCAATTCACATGCCAGTTACAAACAGATCTGATAACACTGTTTCGTTGACCGACTCAGAATAGAGAGGTTTGGCACTTAAACTCAGCACAGCCGAAGCTTCAGAGCCTCACACATAACCCCATATTTTAGTGCTCTTATGAGGAACAGTGGGATTGTTACTTCATGCAACAGGTTACTGTGGACACTGAATAATGGGGCTCACATTAGCGTTCTGCAGTTCCAGGACCCTGGTGGTGTAATAGGACTTCACATCTTCTGAAAGAAGGGTCACCAAGAAACGTGTGTCTCTGAAGGCCATCTCCTTCTCCTCGGCTGTTGGCCAGTACTGGGCACACTTTTCCTGTCAGACCGGAACAGAAAGAGCCGGATGCCAAACTCATCAGATGTCGCGATGGACCAAAAGTCACCCATAAGTCAATGTTTTGTGTGTAATTAAAGCTTCCTTTGAATATTATGATCTGCGCTTTCTGTCATTATAGCCGCACTCCCTGCCATGAACTTGTGAATCGTCAACATTTACCAGATAACCGTTTGTGTTATGTGTTCACCATAAGATCCAAAGCACAGAAAGGACATCCATCAATGTCCTAAACAGTATTATGCAACAATTATTCCATGGAATGGAATTGCTAGCCTGAAAAATAGAACATTGTCATCTTTATTTATAGACCAAGCACAGTGTTAATCTTTTTCTCAGAAAAGAGAGGCCGGTGACCCAACACAATCTACGCCAGCAATTTTACAAAAGAGAAAGATAGGGCTGGGCAGGTTAATAGCAGGTGCATGATTGTTAGCGTACCTTCGCCGCTAATAGAAGGGTGGGGCATAGACTAGTTCATTAAACACAGACATACATAGTGAGTGTTCTGTTAAAATGATTGAATTACAAGTGTCATGTGCATAGCAAGAGTGTTTATGAGGTGCCAACCTGGACCACAGATGTGACCAAGTCAACATCTGAAGTCTAAAAGGTCCCCCATCATAAGGTTTTTTTCCCCCAGTAATTTGGTCAGTGTAATCTGAAGGGACTTGAAAGAGCTGGACTTAAATCTGCCTCTATCATTAACAACTACAGGCCGATATCAAATCTACCATTCATAGGTAAAATCATTGAGACAGAATACAGTATTACAGCAACTTAATTACTTCTTAGTCTCAACTGGTTGCTATGACAACTTTCAATCAGGATTTCGGTCCCTCCATAGCACCGAAACTGCTCATATTAGAGTTCTAAATGACATTCGTCTTAGCACTGACTCCAGTAAAGTTTAATACTGGTGTTACTGGATCTTAGTGCTGTATTCGACCACTCAATTCTTTTTGAAAGGTTGGAAAATTGGGTTGGGCTTTCCGACACAGTCTTAAATGGTTCAAGTCCTATCTACAAGACAGGAACTACTTTGTTTCAATTGGTAACTACTTATCTGAGATAACTAACGTTACATGTGGAGTCCCCCAAGGTTCAATCCTGGGGCTGTCTCTATTCAACCTCTACATGCTCCCGCTAGGCAAAATTATGCGAAACAACAATATTGCTTACCATAGTTATGCGGACGACACTCAAATCTATATAGCTCTATCACCAAATGACTATTGTCCTATAGATGTGCCACTGCATTGAACTAGTCAATGACTGGATGTGCCAGAATTTCCTTCAACTAAACAAGGACAAAAGAGAGATTATTATTTTGGTGCCAAAGAAGAAAGGCGAAAAGTTAGCTCACATCTTGACTCCCTGTCTTTGAAAACAAAACACCAAGCCAGAAATCTCAGTGTTATCATAGATTCAGATCTACATTTCAACAGCCCATCAAGTCAGTAACAAAATTGGCCTGCTATCACCTTAAAAACATAGCAAGACTTAGAGGACTCATGTCCAACAAAGACTTACAACAAAAACTTGTTCATGCCTTTATTACCAGTAGGTTAGACTACTGTAATGGTATTTTTTCAGGTCTCCCCGAAAAAGGCACTTAAGCAGCTACAGCTTGTTCAGAATGCTGCTGCAAGAGTCCTAACAAAAACATTTTTTTTAGCACATTACCCCACTTCTCAAATCACTGCATTGGCTCCCGATGTGTCAGATAATTGAAGAGAAGGGGCACTGTACTTCCAAAATACTGCTGCTCACCTATAATTCACTAAATGATTTAGGGCAAAAATACTGGAATGCTTTTAAAATATGAACCCTCTAGACCCCTCAGGTAATCTGGGACCGGTCTGTTAATTGTACCCAGAGTCAGGACAAAACATGGAGAGGCGACATTTAGCTACTAGGCAACAAATAGCTGGAACAGACTTTCAAAGGATTTGAGACTTGCACCAACACTGACCACCTTTAAATCTAGCCTGAAGACATTTATGTTCACTAGTGGCTTCTGCTAATCTGAAAACCCTGCACTATTATTTTATTTACATTTAGAATTTTTTTTTCTTTTTAATTTTAACGCTTGTTCTTGCTCTTTTGTTCTTTAGTTTAAATGTCTTTTATGCATTGTTTTCTTAAATCCTGTTGCATTGTATGACATGTTTTTTATTTGAAGCACATTGAGTCTGCCTCGTGTATGAAATGTGCTCTATATATAAAATGCCTTGCCTTGCCTTAAATCATTCCAACACGTTTTTTGGCTCAAATTCAATTTGGTGAAAAATGTGACATTATTTAAGTATTGTAACCAATTGTCTTTGGCATATCCTTTCAATCCCAGTCAGATAGCCAATCAAGTTAGGGCAACAGAACGTTCAGCCTGAAGAGAGAAACATGACTGTTGGAAACTGGAATGACATAACACATCTGGCGCCAACTCATTCATCATCACCGACAGTTATAGATGAAATTATATCACAGTATTCCACATTGCATCAACAGTAATCTAACAGAATGCTGCATACGGGCAGCTGCGTATCCTGTCTTTCTGTGGTATATGGTATAGAATGTACAGTATGTAGAATATTGCCACCGGTACGGGAGGGCAAGGGGGGGTGCCAGTGTCTATCTTGCCTCCGCTTTCTCAGAAAGAGCACTACATCTGTAAACACTGCTCATTATTGTTGTGTGTGTAGTCAAAGATGTTGCGTTAGCGATTATATTTACCGAGCCTTTCTCTATGACCCTGTTGAGCATTATGACAGCTTTGGTATTTTGCTCCCAGATCATTAGCCAAAAGTGGCCACACGTATTCCTTAGAGGTCCCTGAGTAGAAAACACACACACACACACACAGCAATTAGCTACACAGGAAAGGATATATGGGGGTGTTGGACATATTTGATAAAACATGGCTTCGTCTGCAGGATAGTCTAGTTGTGTAGGTGTTGGACTCCCAGCTGGAAGTTTGTGGGTTTAAGCCCCAGAGTTGGCCTACCTCCTGTACGCATCCTTGAGCAAGATGCCTAACCTCTACCTGCTCCATGTAATAGCAGCATAATTGTAAGTCGCTTTGGATAAAAGCGCCTACTAAATGACCTAATTGTAATTGTATTATTATTGTCCAAATACCCTGCCCAAAACAGTAGGTTTGAAAGTACTCATCAAATCGGGTAATGATAGTC
Organism: Percopsis omiscomaycus; assembly: GCA_027575585.1. Lineage (NCBI taxonomy): Eukaryota > Metazoa > Chordata > Actinopteri > Percopsiformes > Percopsidae > Percopsis > Percopsis omiscomaycus. The sequence continues at coordinate 10,487 of JAODLI010001449.1, forward strand.
TAAACTTTACACTGTCTCTTTAAGTTTAAGGACTGTGTTTGAAGATCACATTTGGTAAGGTCGAGGTAATGTTTACATATGGTAAAGTTTAGTTCTATTTTTACCTACAGTTACTGACACATACTACATAGCCTAGCGAGATATAGATATGCATAGATATGCATAGCTTATTTTATAATGGAAATGTTCAACACAACCAAGAACACGCGAGTAGAATACATCAGCTGAGGCTTGGCTTTATCGTTATCAGTTTGTGCAGGCGAAAACGAAAGTGAAATCAAAAGGTTTATATGCCATGTGTGGTAAAAGGTGAGAAAAAATATTTCCTTTACCTCAAATGTGTTGCAGCGCAACTGAAATTATACTCACAATATAGTAATACTGTCTTATTTTCACTTCTATCATAAACATGTAAATAAATATGTCAAATAAATAAAAATAATACACATATTAATAATAAACACAAATACATTTTGAGGTGATTGGGAAAGATCTCAAGTCAAATATAACGTTTTAAGTAAATTAAATATTATACTTCAAGGATGTATGAAAAATTTAGAATGCAGCAAAACATTATTGATCACCACAATCTATTCGTCCCAAAATAAGCTGCACTACGACCAGTCATGTTTTTTAACAGCATACATCACTGTGGGAGTGTGGGCGTGGTTTAGCTCTGATGCAGGTGAGAGGGAACGTGTGGAGCTGTGGTTCACGGGGCTGGGAGACAGGTGAGGGCAATTATTA
>JAODLI010001450.1:0-11233 GCA_027575585.1 Percopsis omiscomaycus
CCCCCCCCCCCCCCCTCTCACTCTGTCACTCATTTTTAGACACCTGCCCAATCTCTCGTTTCTCATGAGATCACACAGAATTATTTATGAGGCCCGTCACTCAGAGGATGAATTCATTCTGGGCATCGTTCTTTATCTCCCTTCCTTTTCTTTCTCTTTTTTTCTTGCTTTCTTTCACACACATACACGCACAACACAAAGTAGAACAAAGCTAATATTTCTTAAATATTTGTGGAATATATGAGCAAAACTACTGTATACCGCCATGCTGTTTGATATTGTTATGGAGAAGTATTATGTCACATCAGATATCACAGATTAAGTCGTCACACAACGAATTGGATAGCAGTTGACGTTTTCATTTGCTATGACGTGTTCACTCTTGTGTCTGCTTTCTTCTGCAAAACATTGATGGCACATCATTTCCTTCTTCTTCAACTCTCATCTTCCCAGTAGCCCAGAGCACAGCAGAGCCGTGCAAAAGGTGATTTGATAGATACAGATTTTATTATGCTTCTGTATCATTACCATAATTTTATGAGTTTTCCCATCACATTTGGGATGGGAGCCATTCTTCACATGGCCGCACTGTGCCTTCACGCTGACAATCTGAATCCATTTTGCCACGTGCCGTCATGATCCATCAATTTAATTTGAAAGATCACGAGCGTCCTTAGCCAAGAGCAGCGTGGGTGTTATTCAATAAGAAGACCATGCTTCATCCTTTATCTGTCACCGCTGGTGCCACAGATCTAGCAAGAAAACGGCAAGGAGAATGCGTCTTCCTTATCACCCTGAACACCGACAGCAAACTCGTGAGACCTGCCTCTTTTTGATCTGCCGACACAAACACGGAGGGGTCAGGGGGTCGCAGATAATTTTCCAAAGGTCCGAGGTCAATCGTATGAGGCCTGCACATCTATTAAAGCGGCGGGCGAGATCACATTGAAGAATGGCACATGTGCGGATAGGGGAATTATGATGTGACTGGAAAATGGTTAAGGCCATATCTCTTTGGAAAAAGAAAGCAAGCATTTCAGAAACAGAATGTAGTTTAGAAAAAAAAAATCACAGGAGTGATTCCTCCCTCTATAGCCTGTATTTAAAAGTATATACAACATAGTATATGTCAGTAGCTGTCATTGGGTGACACCGAAAAGCAGTGAACTATTGACTAGAGTTTTTATTATTTTTTTGTGCAGTTTTTTTCTGCACAATATTTTGTTTCTGAAAGTAACAATTCAGTAATAGTTCTATGCAAAACTGCAAAATGAGTCTAAATTCTAGCATTCCTAAACCCTATCATTCCTTATGAACAGTCTCCTTTACTTCACCTTGAAGGAAAGAGTCCTCAAGCACCTCGTGGATTTTTCCTGTTTCATGATGTCTGATGACATTTAGATGGGAGACAAAGGTTTGAGTTCATTAATAAATGTCTGAAACACAAAGTGAAGCCAGAGTTATTTCTAAAGGTCAAGTGGAGTGCATACAATTATTGAGTGATAGTTTGGACCAAAAAGCCTTCGGAATTTATTGAGTTTATGAGGAGAAAGAAAGGGAAAGGGAAAGGAAATGATATAGAAAGACATCAGCATGTGACCCTTCTCTCCTCTTTCTCTTCAAATAGAAGCAGTTCATTTTGCAGTTCATTCTGCAGCAAGCCATTCTCAGCACATTTCAAAACATACTATTCTGTCATACCATATACTGTATGTATGCACATACTGTAGATTTAAATGTAAATTGCAACCAGGCCTGATGTGTATTATGTCTTATTGCAGTTTTTCACAGTTGCTTTGGTAGCCTACATACAAACAGCACCACACCATGGATTAAAAGCCTGTGACTTGCTGAAAATCCCTATTAGTTTATCCGTCAAAGTAAATATTTATGTAAATTACTATGTCAATGCCATCAGAATGACAAGAGCCCTGTTCCATAAAGCAAGTTTACCAAAGAAGCCTAGCTTTCTTCTTTCTTACTCATTTTCAGTTGATTCGGTTCCATAAAGCAAATTCAACATAGTTCAAGCTCAGTTACTATGGAAACTTATGCTGGGAAACTAGCCTGATCCGGGGCTAACTGTCAGGCTAAGCTTGAGTTGTTGAGTTGTTGTTGAGTCACTGTAACACTGACCCGATGGGAAAGCGATGATGTTACTACTGACTTTCTGACGTGCTGCCATATTATTTTACTTTATTAACCACTATCAGTCAAAAAATTACAGTTACAGAAAATCAACTTAAATAACAATAAATAAAATTAATAAAATACATTATACAATGATATATGATAACATATAGACCTACATAGGTATTATATAATTATATGGTACATGTAATATCAAACGTTTTGACTTATGCTACATAAAATATGTCTTAATATAAATTAATCCAAAAGAATGATAATAGCTACATAAATAGTACAATTGTAAAAAAATAAATTGACCAGAAATGTAGTATATAAATCCATACTGTGTTAAAAAATGTATTAGTTAATGTATTGGTTAATACATTTAAAACAATATCCAAAAAGGAAACTTAAATGTGTTTAGTGGGTGTATGGGTTTTTAATCAAATAAGTAAATCTTTTCCTCTAAATAAGAAACTCAATCCATGTGTCTTCTTTGTCAATCATGGCGTGTCCTTCCACTAATGAGGTGGTGGATGAGGGAGCAGTCATTGTAGGCAAGCATGGCATTTATATATGTAGATTACTCAGGCCACACATTGTGAATAGCACACGCCACAATAAAGTGCTCACAGTCCCACAGAGTGTGTGCATACTTACCATTCTTAACAATATTTTTAAATGTAGTTTTAAGCTGCTGCCACGTTCTTTTCTCCACACTCAAGTTTTTGCAGTTTAAAAGTGCCCCACACCCAATAAAAAAAAGTTTAATTTGAAGTTGAAGTTGATTAGATCCATGTTTGACCTCCCGGGCTGCTTAAGAATAGCGTGCAACCACAATTATCAGGACTACTTGAACCTGTCTCGAATTAGTCTGATTGCGTCCAACTTGAATTGACCTTTATGGAACCGCTTTAGCCCTGACTGATTTGTTAGGAATGAGATATACAAATTGTAATTTTTTGGGTTAGGGTTAGGACAGATTTGCATGTGCCAAAGCATTTGAAATTTGTTTAAAAGAATGATAAATTGCTTTTTATGATGTGCACAAGTCACTAGATGATGTGGAGGTTGAACAAGTAGTTTTGAGAATTTCAATTCTGATTTGATAAATGTACCAAAGCGACTGAGAAAAACTGTAAAGGTCCCCTATCGTAAAATTCTAGTTTTTCCAGTTGTGTGGTCAGGTATGTTGTCTGAAGAGACATGGACAAGCTGGACTAATTTTTAAATACATGTCTTAACATTTATTCAAATAAAAAAAAGTCATTGTGTAAAACCAGCCAGTCAGATTTGGCCTCACGTGTGACATAATTTGATGTCATCATGTGACCTATGCTGCCACTCATAGTATAGCCAATCAACTTAGGGCATGTTCAAAAAAAAGTGCAACATCAACTGAAACAGAATTTCAGCTCTAAGGAAGTAAAGTCTGTCCAAAGTGACCGTTGGAAAATAGAATGATATGGGGCCTTTATAGGTGAGAATAATCGCACACAAGACAGCGGTCAGATATCAGCACTGAATGGTTAATGTCTGACAAAAGCAAAGTACAGTCTAGAGCACTCAAGTACATCCTAAAGTATCACCGCAGAATTATCTAGCACAGTCCGTGTGACATGTGATGGACGGAGACCCTCGTATCCTACAGGCGACTACACATTCCCAGACTCCACACACAAGCCAATATTAAATAAGTGTGAGACTCTGGAGGCTGTGGTGTTTAATAAAAGCACCTCTCTCTGTCGCTGTGGATACTGAAGGAGGTGGTAGGCACTTCATAAAGTGCATGTTATGAAGTTAATATATATAAAAAAAGGAAAGTAAAAGTTCTAATGAAAGACTCTCAAAGCTCTATCGGACACGCAAGCACACAAACACACACACGCAAACGCATGCCTACTCACCTTTTATTTAATGGAACACCTTCCTGACTAGTTCTTCCAGAAGCCCAGGTTTTAAACTGAGAACATGTCATCAGATACAATCACTCTGGGACTTGGGAGGATGTTCTGAAAATTATTTCAATGACCAGACGTAATGTTCTATGATTGTACAAAGTCAAACCCAAATTTAGTACCTGGACAAAGAGACAGTGAGTGAGAGAGAGAGAGAGAGAGAGAGAGAGAGAGAGAGAGAGAGAGAGAGCAGGAAAAACGAATTTAAATAAATACACACACACACACAGTTAATGTAAATATATAATATATATAATATAATATATAATTATATAAGATATAATTTTTTCAGCAATGTGATCTCCCAAAATCTGTTATGTAACTGTGGCCATCGATAAAAATAGCTAAATGTTAATGGAAAAAACTACTTTACATATTTTCCTGCAGTAGAGGCACATGAAACAAGTGTTTCAAATTGGATAAATGCATTATCTTGGTAGTAGAGATATACTCTATTTATTATGTATAAGTAAAGTTTGGCACAGAACAGCTCTGGCTTGTCTCTGGTGAATACAGTGAGGCATAAAGATACAGCTTCACTAGCCCACAATGTGTTTTTACCCGCTGGGAGGTAACTGTCTCCTGTACAAAGTGTAACTCATGGAACCATTTTGGGGCAGCATAAATAAGTAATGGCACCACAGAGTCAGGCAAGAACAAGCTGGCTAAATATTTCATCCCCCCAGCCCTGTACTGTGGACTTCAATCAACAGAGGAGGGACAACTCTAAAACACCATGAAAATTACTGAAATTGATCTCAGTAGCATTAAAAAAAGGCAATGTCTACACTATGGTGAAAGTGCAGTCCTCTAGGGGTCTTTGCGTGGTCAATATAATAGACGGTTGCTTGCTATGCCGTGATTTTAAATCTTTATTACATCAATATCTTTACTGTCTGTTTGAAAAATACCAACTCTGGCTGACAACAGTAACCACACATACATCAGTAAACTTCTCTTGATTGGTTTAATAATGGTCAGACTTTTATAAAATACTAAATCTGTTTGCTTGTAGGAAAAATAAACTGACATTCTACTGAAAACTTTATAGCATGCCAATTTTTGTTGTATTGCCTAGTGAGGGTGAACAAAGACTATCATGAGTTCCATCTGGTGTAGTTAGATAGTCGATGTATAAAAGATGGACTGCTATTAAGGCTGCTTTTACTGAACCGCAGAAAGAATTAGAAGTGACAATGTGTGAGATGGTGACTTAGGTATTTCCATTTTCCTAGCGCAGGGACCAAGATGATGTTTATTCATGGCCCCTGTAGAGAAAGTGCATCATGCAGGTTGCCCCCTGCCACGACACTGGCAAATCTGACACAGACAAAAATTGGCATAGCAGGAAGAGAATTTATTCACAACCCTCATTAATAGTCCAAAGCAATGGCACCATCTAATTATGAAGCTCATCCATCAAACATAACAAGGGCTGTCACCGATATTTAGCCGGGTAAAAGAGCCAGAGCACAAAGCTTTGTATGCTAAGCGTCACGCCATAAAGAATTTGCAAGTTCACAATCTTGACACTAATGGCTTTCCATAATTTAATGAATGATGTATTAAACCAAGGCGGGAACCTTGCAGAACTGGAGAAATGAGCTGGGAAATACAAACAGAAGCAACTGGCAGCAATTTAGTTGAGAAACTTGATGAAGGAGGCGGTGGGCGGAGTGCAACCCTATGCCACCATTGGATGAGCTTATCCGGGGGACTTGTGCTTTTCTATGCGGTGACAGGTTGTCATCGGAATGCGAAGCCTTTGTACTAATAAAGGCATCTTAATGAAAATGAATTCTCTTATTAGTAATGTACTATGGGCAACAATTGACAAAAGCATGTAAAAACAATTGATGCTTTTATTAATTGTACTGAAATGGACATCAGTATTTAAGTGTCTTATTGCCATCATCCACTGTAGGCATACATACACAGATGACCCTGTAAAAAAGTAAGAGAATATAATGCGGAAGAATTGATCCGAACGTGCCTTTTAAAAGATTTTGTACTGTAGGAAATAAACCGTTTTTTATTAGCTTTAATCCCCCCCCCCCCCCTCACTGTTTTAGATTAGTTGGTGAGTCAATATCCACTGAAACAAATTTTGCTCAGATAGCTGTAGATTTTCCTCTAATTAAGCCATTATTTTGTATGCATCAAGTTTGGTAGTGTAAGGTTAATGGCTTCATTAGGCAACAAATCGCCAACCAAGGCCTATAAAAAAGTGCTTGCCTCTCCTGTCTTGGCAATATTTCATTGTTTGATATCTACGCCTATGAAAATATAAAATTACAGGGAAGCAGATTAGCTCAGGCTAACACCACAGAGCGATTTTATTGCAGACTGATTTAGCGCCACTATTTATAATACCGACTGTGTCTATGCCAATGATTTAGCACCCTACGGGCGCTGCGCCATTATAGATATGTGTCCGAGAAGGCTCTCTCTTCAAAAAGAGAGGAACACAGAGAGTGAATGAGAAAGAGAGCGAAAGAGAGAGAGAGAGAGAGGGAGAGAGAGGAAAGATTTACTAGTGTTTGAGTACCTAGTCAATGGCTCTACAGAGGAAATGCCTCTAGCTGATTTTTTGTTCAATCTTTTAGATTGTCTTATAGCCACTAAAATAGACCAGAGATCACTGTCCAAAAAACACGGTTTAGTCCTTTGCTACATTTAAATTATTTCTGAAAATTAATTGAAAATATTGATCAAGGGAAAAAGGATCTATGTTAAGTTAAGCTCTCTAACAATGCTGTTTTGCCTCCTGGGTCTACAATTATGTATATTTCTGACTGATTGAAACATTCACTTTTTAAAATCGCAAGTTTATGTAATATATGCTATGTGTGTTATGATATGTTATGATATGAAATGATATGAAATGATATGATATGCTATGCTATGCTATGATCTTGTGCTATAATTTTTTTGATTTGTTAATAGAAATCACTAGGAGATATATATATATACTGTATGTGGTTTTCAGTACATCTGGAACAGATCACGGATGTTCCAGATTCACTTTGGCTCTCTATAGGTCGGAGACCATTCCAGCCACAGCCTACAGCTGCTTAAACGTTTTCTTGTACAGTGTGGCACATTCAGTGATTTTTCCACACAATTCTCAAAACGCCATTTCTCTGAATGTTGATAGGTGTGTGATGTTGCCTGTCTGTGTTGGTAAATTTGGGCAGCCAAGCACTCAAAATGCACAATTTAGCAGGCGACAGCTGACTCTGTTTGCAGCCATAATGTTTAATTCATGTCTGTGTGTGCAGAATTCATTCCATTCCGGTCAAGTCCAGGCCTATCACAGTCGCCATAATGGAGTGGGGGGTCTGTAGCAATAAAAATGAAAATCAAATGACAGACAGAGGTCACATATGAAGCAAATAGCCGTGAAAAAGGTGGGGTAAGTCAAGTGACAAACATTTCCTCTGGGGCTGAGCATTCTAGGACTTCTTAGCCTAGCTTAAATAAAAAGACTGCTTTAAACACAGGAATCAGAGAAGAAATTGATTGTTGAATGCTGTGTGAATCTGGCAGCAGACTCATATAATAACAGGGGTACACTTTAGCATCTTATGCATCCAGCGTAAGTGATGTACCTTGCGGGTTATGTTTCCCCTGGCATTAGCGCTAAGTTTAGCTTTCTATAGCTTGCAATTTCATGCACTCACACACTCTCGCGCACATATTTAACGCTGGATGCAACCCATTTAATTCTGTTACCATGGCTGATCAAACTGCCACCTCCTAAGCTGCTGGCATTTTTACACTACGCTCTCATACAGGATTTCTACCTCTGGCTCACATTAATGATCCCCTCCGAGGCCATGATGTGACTGGAGACAACAGATTACAGAGAAAAAGTGCAAATCAATGGCTAAAGAATACGAATCAATCACCGTTGGAGGGGCGGGAGCTATGGCACCTGAGAGCTCTCCCGGTCTCGGCATCTCTTTGATTAATGCCTTGTCTTGCAACGTGCGACGAATTTGGCTCACAGAATGCATCGCAGACCACTATCTTGAGACTTAATTTCCCCCCATACCCTGAATCCCCAACCCCACGCATCCTCTTGTAGCTTTGCATGAGCAGGCCTCCCAGCTCACCAAAGTGGTAATTCAACCATTAATAGTGTCGCCATGGCGATAAATCACAGACACTGACCCAGTCACAGTTATTTTTTATTGAAATCGTTTTGAAAATTAAAAATTTAAAAATATAAATAGATAATTTGTTGCAACAGTCATTGTTGCCCTTGGCTAGACATGCTATTACACCTGTGTGAATTCTCGAAGCTGGGAGAGTTTCAAAGGCTCAGAGAGTAGTATAGAATAGCAAGGAATTAAATGAAATTAATTCAGTGCCTTGACTTGAATCAGTAAGGCAAATAGAGGGAAAAATGGGTTCATCAATGCAAATCCCCTGATGTCCTATATAAAGAAAACAATATATTACACCACACAGCATGTTTATCAATGAAAATCATTAGCATCATCTATTGTCAAAAAGCTCCAGTCAAACAAAGTTACATTGTAAATTTGTTTTGAAAGAACAATTTATTTATAAACATTGTTACAAGCCAAACATCCCAGGAATTTCATGAATAATTTGATAACCAATATTGTTTATTTATTCCCCATAAATGCCAGCACAAACCTACAGCACTGTGTGGTTAGAACCCCTCTTCCATTTGGCCTGTGCTATTGTATTAAGTGTAGAAGCCAAAAGCTTTTAGAAATGCTAGCCTTTATACATGGCTCTAGACTAAGGTAATCGATAAGGGAAGCACTTACAGTCAAAGCAAGCTCCCAGACCAATTTTTGAGCGTGAGGGAAATTTGTTTATAACCTTTTTTTTTCTTTTTGGAAAAGTGTGCTTTTATTATAGAGGCACTTAAAATGGCTGGCCTGAATATAAAATTATTGAAATTGTGGGTATACATCTTTGTAAGTGACCTTTATTGCTTTCCCTCCTCTCTTTGGGGGGCACAGCCAGGGCACACAGTGAATGCTGGGATTAGTGGGTAATGGCTGGCATCAATATGACTGTAATGTCATTGTGTGATGCATCTCGGTCGTTACGCCCGGCGAAGAAGGGTCCCCAGCTTCCTGTAATGACCAGAATGTCAGAAAAACAAATGTTGTAACTGTGTGGTATTAAATATGTTCTGTCTGTGGCCAAAGAGGAGAGAGAACAGTCAGCTGATCTCTGATGTTTGTTGCTGTCAGTCAGGGGAAGGGATGGAGGAGAATCAGACCTGGATTCAAGATGAGTCTTCAGTGAACGACACCGATATATTTTACACACTTTGATTACTTAGGCCTACTGGAAAAATTCTACTCAAGGAAGCCTGACAGAATATTAAAACAATACATTTGAAAGTGAAAGCATTAAAAATATGCTTTTTTGCCATTTTAACTTTAAAATACAAAGCACTCCACAGAACAATTCCAAAACATTATCCAATGGTTTTGGGATAGTGTTTCTTTTATCACATTACATCATTGGATATTAATATTCCAATATGCACATTCAACTCGATTTTGTTCTGTGTAAAGGAAGGTTGGATTTGTCCTTATTTATATTTGGGCAAGGGGCAAAGGGACAGGACGTCTAGTGGTCAGGGTGGTCGACTCCCAGCGAAAAGTTTGTGGGTTTGATCCCCAACACGCCCAGCCTACCTATACCATCCTTGCAAGACGCATAACCCCTATGTAGTCCTTAATACTCATTTAATACTTAAGTAGTCTACTCACTGTAAGTCGCTTTGGAAAAAAAGCTTCTTACAATTTACAATTTACAATTTCCTCATTTAGCAGACACTTTTATCCAAAGTGACTTACAATTACATGGTACTATTACATGGAGCAGATAGGGGTTAGGCATCTTGCTTAAAGGATGCTTAGAGGCAGGCCAACTCTGGGGCTCGAACCCACAACCTTCAGACTGGGAGTCAAACACCTAGCTTCTTGATATGGATAAAAGTGTCTTGACCAAATTGTTAGTCATATGATCTAATGCCTTAAAGGCAGACTTTGTAGCATTGTGACACATGATATCTTATCATCTGATGATCAAAACAAAATGTGTGTGTGTGTGTGTGTGTGTGCGCGCTAAAAAGTAACTCAAAATGTATTTGACAATCACTTTAAGATGATAAATGCAGTGAAATCTGTCTTGGTAGCACTGGAGCAGCTACGTAAAATGCATTGTACAGTACAGAACATTCGTGGGTATGGGGACAACAGTATCATTAGTGCAAATACTTCCTGACAAATCAGTCTCCCCGGAACATTATGACACACCATGCAAGGAGCTGAACAATGCATGGCACAATGAGGAAGATAAGAGAGATAAGGGCAAACAAAGTGAATCCTAATGAGACAACTAGGGAGTGTTGACGGAAGTCACTGGACCACTGTAGCTTGTAGGCTTGTAGGCTTGTCATTATTTCTACTTCATAACACTCCCACTAGCTGAAAATCTCTATGACAATCCTTTAGCTTCTGTCTCTATCCCTCTTTATATATATTTAAAAAATCACCCCTCCCCTGGTGTCGGTTTCTTTCACGTAAAACTACGAATTTGTTCTCATAAAATTACGACTTTATTCTCGCAATGTTAGTCAATAAATTTATTCTCCTAATATTACGACCATATTATTCTCTAAATCTCAGATTCCTTTTCTACAGTGTGGCTCTAATACTCTGTCGTATTTAATGTATGTTGTAAAATGTATTATACATAGCTAAATTAGCCCAGGATAACATGCTGTTGTCATTATTCTAACAGAATGCTAATGATGGTGAATGACCTATTCAGCTATTGACAAATGTACTTTTTGTAAGTCACTTTGGATAAAAGCATCTTCTAAATGATGTAAATGTATTTCACACAATGCTCAGTAATGACATTGGTGCAGGCCTAGAATTCCACACATTACAGTAGTTGCAGGATTAATCCAAACGGGATGAGCTCATTTGGGAATGCTAACTTTTTAAAGCATGTGCAGGTTGCCGGGCTTTGGTATGTATATTTAAGGATATAGTCACGATGGCACCTGCTGGGCATTAGCGCCGCACAGGTGCATTCGATTTTAATCAGTAGTAGTTCTATTTAAGTTCCCCGACAGC
>JAODLI010001451.1:0-11233 GCA_027575585.1 Percopsis omiscomaycus
CCCCTCATCTCATCTCACCTCATCTCCTCTCCTCTCCTCTCCTCTCCTCTCCTCTCCTCTCCTCTCTTCCAGCCAGCAGGAGCAGCTCTCTTTAGAAGAAGAGAAGACGTGTCTCTGTGATGTGGCTGTAAGTTGCCATGGATACACATAACACACAACATCAATATAACGTAATCAATTATATTAACATCCTTAATAATAATATATTATTATTATTTATTTACTTTATTCATCTCCTATTTAAGGATATGAATCAGTTATTCACACAAAATTGGGTGTGTGTGTGTGTGTGTGTTCAGGAACAGGAGGACAGACTGAAAGACAGACATGCAGAACTGATGAGAGACGTGGAGGAGATAAGGAAGCAAATCTGGTATTAGAATAATGATAGAATAATATAATAATCAGATGATAATAATCATAATAAAATAATAATAATAATAATATTAGTAACATTAATAATAATAATAATAATAATAATAGTACCATAATCATAATAATGTCACCATAGCAGCTGCCCCACCAAGCTAAACGTCTATATAGTATTGAGTTTTCATGGGCAGAAATATGCATACTCACTTTACCTGAAATTGGACGTTTTAGAAATCGCTGAATGTCATAACTGCTCATTGTATAACAGGAAGATAGCTAGCTTAGTAAGGCCAGATAGCTAGCTGAATAAGGCAGGACACCTAGCTGAATAAGGCAGGACAGCTAGCTGAGTAAAGCCAGATAGCTAGCTGAGTAAAGCCAGATAGCTAGCTGAGTATGATTCACTACACAGCAAGATCGCATCTGTTACAAATGTATGCATCTGTATATACGTGTGTGTGTGTGTGTGTGTGTGTAGCGGTGCAGCCAGGCAGCTGCTGTCTCTCCAGCAGCAGGTGGAGACTGAGGGGGCGGAGCTTGAGGAGGTGAGACAAGCAGTGTCTGTCCAGCTGACCTCAGACCTGTCTGTCTGTCATCTGACCAATCAGAACCAGCGCCTGGAGGAGAGGATCAGGTACACACACAGACACACACACACCAGTGTATGCTGATAATAGACAGGTTAGCTGTTAGCATCCTTAAGCTACATGTCTAATCTCTACCGGCTCCCTAATACTGTCTGTCTCTCCTCCTGTCTCTCCTCCTGTCTCTCCTCCTCCCTGCGTCTCCTGCTGTCTGCGACTCCCCAGTAGGGGGCATGAGGAGCTGCAGTCCCTGCAGCAGGCGCTGAGCAAGGGGAGGCAGGAGTGTGAGGAGGTGCAGCGGTGTCTCCTCCTCGTGCAGGAGCAAGACGCCCAGCTGGGCCGGAGGCAGCAGGAGCAGAGGGAGCAGAGGGAGGCTCAGCAGGAGGCACAGCGCCTCCTCCTGAAGGAGAAGGAGGAGAAGGAGAAGGCCATGCTCCTCCTGCAGGGAGACAAGTGAGCTCCTGGTTTACTGGTGGATGACTGACAGATAGAAAGATGTTATGTAGTGTGTGTGTGTGTGTGTATATGATGTGCGTGTGCACATGTGTGTGTGTGTGTGTGTGTGTGTGTGTATGTGCGTATGCACTTGTGTGTGTGTGTATATGATGTGTGTATGTGTGTGTATATATTTATATACAGTATTTATGTATATACAGTATACATATATATATATACTGTATATATATACACACATGCAGCCATGAAAAAATAAAGAGACTACTGCACATTTATTTAAATATATAATAATACTGGTATATACTATATGTATATAAAATTGTATTTTATATTTAGAAAACTATACTTCCCCAGTCAGTCCCAGGCTGTTTCCACTTCTGCTTTTCTGACCTTCGGTCCATTGTAATCAATTGTCGATGGTGGGGCTTGTTGCTAATGTTTACTATAGAGCTCACGCCACGTAGTGGGTGTTTTTTGTACTGTAAGGTACCGTTTATGTACTTCACGTCTGTAGGGTTAGGCTAGCCTACTCTTCACCCACTACATCGCGTCGACAATCGATTACAATGAACTGTCAGAAAAGCAAAAGTGCGAACAGCCTAAGACAATAATAGGAAATATAATGGGAAATGATAATTTTCTACAGATTCTTTACAGTTATTGAGATAATATGCACATGTGTATCTCTGTAGGGACCCGTTCTATGTTGCCAGACACTTATAATAACATTATGAGTCTGTTGAGCTTGACTAATCCGGCTACCGGCCAACTAGCATGCTACAGCTGATAGCGTAGACATAGGAAAGACCTGTCTATGGCTGATAGACCACAACTGGCGCACTGCCAAAACTGTCCCGGTAAAACGCGATTTTTGAACCATGTAATATCCTGGTAGATATCACAGTTCCACAACGGTATCGACACACACACTCAGTCAACACAATATAAGTATTTATATAATTGACCCATATACATGCCCTATATCAGTATATATACATGACCTATATCAGTATCGAGATATCGCGAAATTAAATATATATCATTACATCCATAGTATATATAAATAATGTGTGTGTGTCAGGGGCCTGCTGCACATGAGGCTGAGGGAGGTGGAGGCAGACAGGAAGTTCCTATGTGAGACAGCAGCCGCTCAGAGCCGCGACAACAGCAGGTAACACACTCACACACCAGCTGGGGGCGCTGTGCCGGAGCAGAGCTGTAGCTCATCAGTGTGTCTGCAGGCTGGAGGCTCAGATGAAGAGGCTGGAGCAGGAGCTGGACCAGAGCCACCACAGCCTGGAGCAGACGCAGTACATGTACAACAGGACCAGGGCCAAGGTGCTAATGCTAACAGCATATACTGTAGTACACAAGGTGCTAATGCTAACAGCATATACTGTAGTACACAAGGTGCTAATGCTAACAGCATATGCTGTGGTACACAAGGTGCTAATGCTAACAGCATATACTATAGTACACAAGGTGCTAATGCTAACAGCATATGCTGAAGTACACAAGGTGCTAATGCTACAATAGCAATATACTACAGTATACAGTAAATACTAATGCTAACAGCACACATGCTAACAGCATGTGTGCTGTCAGGTCAGGAGTGTGACCAGTTTACTCTGGAGTCTGATATTGGCCACATTTAATAAATAATGTGAACAGCCAAACAACAAATCTGAGTGATAAATCCTTATTGAGCACTCAGGCTAGCAGTGTGAACGTAGCCAAAGTGAACGGATGTAAGTCAACGTTGTGTTGCAGAGAGACGGCCTTCCTGCCGTGACCTCTGACCTCCAGAGAATAGAACACCTTCAGACAGAAGTGGGACGCCTTAAGACCAGGCTGGATCAACAGGTGTGTGTGTGTGTATGTCTATGTCTTAGAGCTAGCAGTCAGTAACTTGTAGGCATCTAAATAAAGTGTGCTGGTGTAGTACCTCCTACAGGCCAGAGGGGGCAGCGAGGAGGCGCAGGTGTCTCGGCTGCTGAAGGAGGTGCAGCGCTGGAGGGGGAAACAGCAGCACCTCCTCTCTGTGACCTCCATCAGGAGGAGGGAGAAGGAGAACACCCACCAGGGCCTTCTCAGAACACAGGTCCTCTCACACACACACACAAACACACATTGTAGCACCCCCAGCTAATAAAGGAAGAATGTGAAACTGTAGACTACAATGTGTGTGTGTGTGTGTGTGTGTGTGCGTGCAGATGTTACAGCAGCAGATACAGTGTGAGTTGAGAGACAGACAGACAGTTCTACTGGACAACAAGAAACAATACCACATGCTGCAACAACGGTCTGTCACTGTGTGTGTGTGTGTGTGTGTGTGTTTCAGGCTAGCTAAGCATGCTACGGTGTGTGTGTGTTTCAGGCTAGCTAAGCATGCTAAGGTGTGTGTGTTTCAGGCTAGCTAAGCATGCTAAGGTGTGTGTGTGTTTCAGGCTAGCTAAGCATGCTAAGGTGTGTGTGTTTCAGGCTAGCTAAGCATGCTAAGGTGTGCGGGCTGCTGAAGTCAGACATGACCGGTCTGGTGCAGCTGAGCCAGCAGGCGTCCAGCGATGTGCAGCGTCTGAGGGACTCTCTGACGCTCAGGGACAACCAGCTGAGGAACATGCACACCGCTCACACACACATCAGCAGGTGGGTCTACCTGGGCTCATGTCATGTGACTTTCCCCTCTAACTCAGTGTGTGTGTGATGGAGGCATCCCATAATGACCCAGCCTACTGTCCATTCATGACAGCCTTTCTATGGGACCTTCTGATAGGGTTTATAACGTGGTGTCTAGGTGAGACACAAGTAGTGAGGTGTTGCCTCAGCACTCACTACTACACACACTGGAATGTTACAGATTAGTGCTTTAACATAACTGGAAGTAGTTTAACATGTATTAAAGTTGCCTTTCTGCATGCGTGTGCGTGTGTGTGTGTGTGTGTGTTCGTTCAGGAAGTTAGACTCTGCTGGTGTAAAGCTCACCACGTCTCTGGGTGTGAAGAAACACATCGAGAACGACATCGCTAAAGTACTGCACACACACACACACACACACACACATTCAAGCTTCACTGTGCTCATGTGTGTGTGTGTGTGTGTGTGTGTGTGTGCGCTGCAGGTAGACCGGAAGGTGAGACAGCTACAGGAGGAGTGTGAGACACGCCGTGCTCAGGCGGCCACACAGACACAGATGATTGACAGCCGAGAGAAACTCCTGCTGGAGATCAACCTGAGGCTTGAGACAGCTGTCCAGCGCCGCATAGACCTGTCTGTCTCTCCCTGTCTGCCTGCCTGTCTGTCTGCCTGTCTGCCTGCCTGTCTGTCTCTGTCTGACTGCCTGTCTGTCTGTCTGTCTGACTGCCTGTCTGTCTCTCTCTGTCTGTCTGTCTGCCTACCTGTCTGTCTGTCTGTCTGACTGCCTGTCTGTCTGTCTCTCTCTGTCTGTCTGCCTGCCTGTCTGTCTGCCTGCCTGTCTGCCTGCCTGCCTGTCTGCCTGCCTGTCTGTCTGTCTTCCCTTTCTCCCTGTCTGTCTGCCTGTCTGTCTGTGTGTTAACATGTCCAGTGTGTTAGAGTTGTATACTAGATCACAATAACAAAATGTTATGGAATAGCATGTTATGCTAGGCTATGCTAGGCTATGCTAGGGCTAGCTAAGAAGTGTGTCCTGTTATGTGTGCTGTACTTACTGTGTGTGTGTGTGTGTGTGTGTGTGTGTGTGTAGTTCCCTCCTGCTCCTGCAGGGGGAGCAGGGGGAGGTGTGGCTCCAGGAGCGCGTGCGGCAGCAGGAGCGCCTCCTGCTGGAGCTCAGGCAGCGGGAGGACGAGCAGCAGGAGGCGCTGCACCTCCTCCGTCTGCAGGAGCAGGAGGAGAGGAGACAGCTGACGATGACCAGGAGTAACCTTCATCACCACACGCAGCTGGAGAGAGAGCTGCAACACACACACACTCAGGTACACACACACACACTCACACAGGTAGGCACACACACACTCAGTCAACACAATAAGCATCACAACTGATCACTTGTAAATATACTAATTATTAGTATAGTTGAGCTATATACATGTCCTATATCAGTATATACATGTCCTATATCAGAATATATACATGTCCTATATCAGTATATACATGTCCTATATCAGTATATATACATGTCCTATATCAGAATATATACATGTACTATATCAGTATATATACATGGCCTATATCAGTATATATACATGGCCTATATCAATATATATACTGTACATGTTCTATATCAGTATATATACATGTCCTATATCAGTATATATACATGTCCTATATCAGTATATATACATGGCCTATATCAGTATGTATACATGTCCTATATCAGTATATATACATGTCCTATATCAGTATATATACATACATTCTCCTAGAATAAGCATCATGTAACAAGGTTACTTCACTTATGCATTTGTAGAAGATTTCTCGAAAGTTCTCATTCGCTCCTCAAACAGTCAATAATTGCTAACTGCAAAGTGCTTAATATAAGAGCTGATCTAACAGAGTAGAAAGAAATATATTTTATAAATTAAAGGGAGAAAAGGGATAGAATAAGGATTGTTAGTGGGATTAATGCTATGTGGTAGAAAGATCGGTGGCTGAGGTACCGAGATGGATTTTGAAGAGGTGGGTTTTAAGTCTCTTGCGGAAGATAGGTAGTGACTCTGCTGTTCTGACCGCTGCTTATACTTGACCCATGTCAGTATATGTACACATGACCTACTGTACTGTGAATGTGTGTTTGCAGCTGTCAGCATCCAGGCACAGTGAGTGTGTGTTGGAACATGAGCAGGTGCTGATAGACCCGGCTCAGCAGGGGCTCTACAGAGTCCTGGCTGGACCAGAACCACATAGTGAAGACCTGCTGAGCAGGACCCTCCAGGTACTGCTGTGTGTGTGTGTGTATAATGTGTGTGTATGTATATATATATATATAAAATGTGTTTGTGTATAATGTGTGTGTGTGTGTGTGTATATATATATAAATATAATGTGTGTGTGTATAATGTGTATATATAATGTGTGTGTGTGTGTAGCTGGAGACAGCATGTGAGCAGAGAGAGCTCCGCCTTAAGGAGGTGGAGCTCTCTCTGGACCAGGTGACCCGTCTGTGTCAGCCAATCAGGGAGCAGCTAGAGAATAGCCGTCTGGAGAGACACACGCTGGTTAAACAGGTAGGCGTTATATTATGTTATACATTATACTATATTATTATAACCTCATTATATGCTTTATATACTAATATATAAATGTAGACATCTATTGTATATAGTACCTGGTATATATAATCTGGTGTGTGTGTGTGTGTGTGTGTGCGGGGGGCAGGTTGTATACCTACCTGCTCCTTAAAGCTGCAGTATGTAGGATGGGAGAGCAACGAGAGCTAGCTAAAAAAGAACAAAAGAGAATCAACAACTCAGCCCCTCCTCCTCTGCTCCCTCCCTCTGAAGCCCGTTGGTCTGCTTCCAGGGCCACATTCAGCCCCGACAGACGTAGCAAAGCTTGTATTTAAACGCAAGCGGTGGTGTGTTGAACATTCTGTTGCATTGCGCACCGTTGCAAAGAGGTGGCTCCATTGTGCGCACTGCCTTTTTAATACGGCAGGGTTTAATACACGTCGCTGCTGATTGGGTTACACCTCTGACACACCCATCGAAACGAGAGAAAACGTACCTCAAAACCCGTTGAACACCGTTTCAAGGACACCCTAGCAAAGCGGTTCACACCGTTTTCAGACCGAACAGGCCCTTGTTGTAGCTGTGTGCGCGCATTCATGTGATTGACAGGCAAGGAAGATTTGCCGGACTAATCAGGGAAAAGAGGCCCTGATTGGTCAGAATCCTTTCAGGTGCGGTCAAAGATCCATATGGAGGCAGGAGCCATCCACCAGAGATGTTCTCACAGAGCATTTCACTCACTGCTAGCTGACGGATGTCGATGGCAGTTCTAACAAATGACACTCAATACATGGCTCCAAATGCTCCCTACAGCAGCTTTAAGGCTGTGACTGTACTCCGTGTGTGTGAGCAGCTGCTACAGCAACGCAGGGAGCTACGCTCCACAGAGGACGGGATCAAAGGCATGACCGCCCAGCTGTCTGTGTACCAGGCTGCCGCCGTCGCCCTGGAGACAGAGCAGCAACACGCACAACGCCTGGTACCGTGTGTGTGTGTGTGTGTACACGTGTGTGTGTACACGTGTGTGTGTGTGTGTGTGTGTGTGTGTGTGTGTGTGACGATGTGTCCTCCCTCCTCCAGGTGGCGCTGTGGCAGCAGTGTGTCCAGCAGGGGGCGATCTGTCCTGAGCTGGAGGAGGAGGAGAGGAGACACTTGCAAAGAGAGAGGCAGAGAGAGAGGGTACACACACACACACACACACACACACAATCAGGCAGCTGTCACTCACCTGCGGGGGCGGGGCTTAGTGCTACACTGTGACATCACAATGTGGCAGGAATATAAACGTCTCGTTTCAGAGCCTCCATGTGGAACACCACACACACTAACCTCTTGACTGGAAATGTGTACATGTACTTAAAGGGGTAGTAGACTTGTTACTGCTTCTTAAAGGGACAGAAAGAAAACAAACAGATCTTCAGCCTTTACATTCATGTGACACACGTCAATGTCTCGCTGTCAAGGCTTTAGAACCAGAACTTTTAATTAAACTATAACTGTATTATCTCCATATGTCCCTGGTGTGTGTGTGTGTGTGTGTGTGTGTGTGCGTGCGTGCAGGTGTGCGTGCAGTTGTGTGAGGAGGACCCCAGGGTCCCCGTGGAGCGCAGGTTTGACTCCTACATCCCTGACGACGGAAGCCTGCCCATCCCGAGGCCCTACGGAGCCAGGGCCCCGTTCTGCCCCACCCAGCCTGGCGGTGCCATGAGACACATCCGCAAACCCCAGCCCCGGTCCATAGACCCATATGATTAATATTAATATTAATAATAATAATAAACCCCAGACCAGAACTATGGACCCATAGGATTCATATTAACAATAATAATAATAAAAAAACCTTAGCCCCGGTCCATGGACCCATATGATTAATATTAATAATAAGGCAGACAGACAGACGGGAGAAGCTGTGTCTAAGGGATTTTCCTTCTTCTGTTGCACAACACACGCTGTGTGTGTGTGTGTGTGTGTGTGGGCGGGCGATCCAGAGCACTGATGTCACACATTCTTTTAGTTTCCCTCCTGAAACGTCTCTGCTCTGTTCTCCCTTCACCTGTCTCACAGACACCCTCAGCCTGTCTCACAGACACCCTCAGCCTGTCTCACAGACACCCTCAGCCTGTCTCATAGACACCCTCAGCCTGTCCTATAGACACCCCCAGACTGGAGCTGGATGATTGATGTTTATGTCTACGTTATGTCACTGTGTTATATATTGTATATGTTGTATGACGTGTCTGTTACGAATTTATTTTGCTGTAGAATTTTTCAATCTCTGGGATTATTTTATTAGTACATTTAGAAATGTATGGAGATGAGACATGAAAACATTTTTTTTTTATTTACACTGAATTACACAATAAAATCCCTTGTTTCATCCTCTTGCACCAGTATGCAGACATATTCAATATTTAATATTGGCATTCCAGTTGTCATGACAATAGACCCTGCCCTGACCAATCAGCAGTAGACAGCAGTAGGGTCACATGATTGTTGAGTACAAAATACGTTTGCATTTTATGTTTTGTTACATATGCATTTGAACATACTACACGTTTGAATATAGGTTTATTTAAATGTTTTGTCTTGATGCGCCATACCAAACTCCACCCACTGGGGGGGGGGGGGATTCTCCAGAATGTTTTAACTGATTATAAAATGAAACAGATACTGTTCATATCCCATCACATGCCTGTATTGATGATTTATTGTGTGAAGCAGTAAGCCTGTCAGTGTGATGCCAGGGCCTTTAACACTAGAATTGCCATTTACCATGTCAGGACATTGTGTTTTTATGCCCTTGTATTCCCCGTTTCATCCTTCCCCCCCCATTCTAGGCAGGCAGGCAGGCAGGCAGCATCTGTCTCACAGCCGGGACAGGGTCTGTCTCAGAGCGTTCTCCTCCACAAAGCTGCTGTCCACATTTTCTTCAAATGGATTCACAGCTAGAAGATGCACATAAACAAACACACAAACCAAACTATCAATGTCTCTATGCTTTAACGATCAATGAATCAATGTCTCTACTGCATTAACGATCAATGAATCAATGTCTCTACTGCATTAATGATCAATCAATGTCTCTACTGCATTAAAAAATCAATTATTTTATGAGTAAACTCGTATTGAAATGTATGGAGATGAGACCTGAAAACAAATCTTTTTATTTACACTGAATTACACAATAAAATCCCCTGTTTCATCATCTTGCACCAGTAAGTACCATATTCAATATTTATTATTGGCATTCCAGTTGTCATGACAATAAACCAATCAATCAACGACTCTATGCTTTAACGATCAATCAATCAATGTCTATGCTTTAACGATGGCAGTAACAACGGACCAGATGTTTAACTTCACAACGTGCTACTGTAACTGTTCCTGCATAAACCTTTGAGCTTGATCGCCATATTTCAATCATCTAAACACCACCACTGTCTCCATTAATCACCAGCTGTAGTAAACACACACACACACACCTCTCTCCTCGATGTCAGACAGGATCTTGGCTAGACAGGTGAGAGGCAGGAAGCCCATCTTCTCTCTACCAGACAACACACACTGCTGGAACACACACACACAGTCATATTTTATATCTGGTGACATTTTATTAAAAGTGCACATGTGTGTGTGTGTATACCTGGCTGCAGTGTTTGTCCAGCAGGGTTTTAACATAATCCCTGCAGATTGACGCTGAAGTGACAGGATGGTCCCAAAGCTGGTAGGTCTTCTGGAACTACACACGCGCACACACAGGTTCTATTAGTGCATGTTTCTGCATGTTTTACATTCCATTATAATTCAATGGCACAAGGAACCTTTCCTCCCACTCGTTTGCTGGGGACACGTTTTGTGGGGACACCTGGAAGGGGTGGAGCCTTGCCGTCAGTGATTAGGGTGTAGGTACACACGCTGTGTCCAGGACCAAGTGACAGAGAAGCTGTGCAGAGAAGAAGCCATGGAGTCCTCTGGACAACGGCCCTCACCCCCCTCCCAACACGGAACCGGCGCTCTAAAGCCAATAGACCCGGAGTACACAGTCCTCCCAGAAGGTAGCATCAGTAAGTCAGTTTGGCCCCCTTGTTGAGTTGCGTTGGACCCATTTCAACCACCTTGTGGGACACCCCAGGAGCGAGCACCCCCCCTGGCTTTTAAGATGAATACACTGTATTTCTTAACCCCTGATTCGGGCGTCTCGGTCCGTGAGGTTCGGCAGCAGGTGTGTTCTAGCCCCCTAGGTGTGTCTAGAGAGGGTATCTGCTGTTTGACGCGGGCCGCGACTCGCTACCTGGGAGAGCCTCGCCAGCACGCTCAACTTGAGGGCCTGGTTGTCGTGGCGATCGTCCAGGTCGCTGAAGAGGCGGGCCGCGAAGACGTCCGTCAGCTGCAGGATGCCGTGGTCCACGTACTGCAGGAACACCCGGGTGGGGAGGGCCCGCACGGCCAGCATGGCCAGCACCGTGGGGTAGCCTGAACACACACACACACACACGCACACGCACGCACACGCACGCACACACACACACACACACACAACTCTTAACACTGTAACTGTACTCACTGTGAGTCTTAATACTGTAACTGTACTCACTGTAGGTCTTAACACTGTAACTG
>JAODLI010001452.1:0-11233 GCA_027575585.1 Percopsis omiscomaycus
AGAGAGAGAGAGAGAGAGAGAGAGAGAGAGAGAGAGAGAGAGAGAGAGAATTCTAATGTGTTCACCACACACACACAGAGAGAGAGAGAGAGAATTCTAATGTGTTCACCACACACACAGAGAGAGAGAGAGAGAATTCTAATGTGTTCACCACACTGAGAGAGAGTGAGTATTCTAATGTGTTCACCACACAGAGAGAGAGAATTCTAATGTGTTCACCACACACACTGAGAGAGAGAGTATTCTAATGTGTTCACCACACTGAGAGAGAGAGAGTATTCTAATGTGTTCACCACACTGAGAGAGAGAGAGAGAGAGATATATATAGTGTCACCTCACTGAAGGCCAAACCACACAAGGCATTTTTAGCCTGTGTGTCGCCCAGCACACCTAAGTGCCCCGAGACACGGTGTGCCAGCCTGGCAGACCACCGCTAGCGCGCACACACACACACATCCAATCAACCTTATCTGTTGACTGTGGAAGCAGACCAAAATGCCACATCACGCCACACTAGAAAGACCAACACACATTTATAATTATGTTGTCTTGCTTCTGGTTTACAGTACAGTTCTCTTCTCGTTCGTGGACGGCTCACTAGATGTCCTAACAGGACCTTGTACTGGGCTGGCAATTCATTTGATTCTCATAATAGAGCAGTTCTAATAGGCCGATGCTCCATGCAGTCGCGAGACCGCGTCAGGGTGTCACTCACCTGCGTGGGTGGGGCTTTGTGTTTATGGTGTGAGATCACAATATGAATCTGATCCAAACGGCTCGTTTTCGTTTTTTATAACACGGCCCCTCTGAAATCTACTTAGCCTGCTGGCCAGCTAGCTAGCGTTTTGTAAAGGGAGTAGTTCAGTGGGCTGCACCGTAAATAGATCCAGCTGTAGCTGCTGCTGTAGTGGTTCTGGGTCTGTGGGTGGGGGGCAGCGTATCAAAGTGCCTGGGTGTGTAATGTGACCCTGCGGAGGTTAAAAGTTCAGATCTGGCTTTTCCATAGACCCTACAGTTTGTCATGTGTGTCAAATCAGGACTCCAGAGTATTGCTCCCCCCCCCATTTTTACATAATAGCATAACTGAGCTCCTATTGGCTGTCATTTAGACCAGTGGTTTAGCCACAACACCAAAAAAAAGGACGTGTTCATTGGTTACAATCCCCCGATGCTTGTATAGCTTAATAGCATAACATAGCGTTAAAATATATAAATATTAGGAAATATATTCATAGTTTATATAAAAATGTTTTTTTAATTTAATAAAAGTTTGAATTGACAACAATCAATTGCTAAATTGTTCAATCATCTTGTAGGGCTCCGACGAACTGAAGTAGCCGGATGCTGATTATGTCATGTATCAACTGGATATTTCTTATTAGAACACATTCATCCATTGCTGTCCATAGTTTTCTTAATTCTGCATTAACAACTCTACCAATTCAGGGCATCTCTGCCTTATTTGCAGTGGCCCTCAAAGAACACAATATAGCCTAGTGTTCAAATGATGTGGTCTAAACCTACGGTGTTCTATAGTTTGAGAGCAGGCAGGGCTCCTTGGGTGTAAATCTGGTGTAAAAGCCTTTACCCTGTCTCGAACCGTTCTGAGCATCCTGTGAAAAGGAACTTATTTCAGCTTAATGAAAGCTCCAGTTCCTGTTTAGAGCGAGCTGTCCTCGATGCACTCAAATCTACAAGGAGGGTTTATGTACAACAACTGTTGCGCGTGTGTGTGTGTGTGTGTGTGCATGCACGTGTGCATTAACAGGCCCCCAGAGGCCTCACACAGCATTCCACCTCGCCTGGAGGGTCCAAGCGGCATGGCGGTGGCACGTAATTAAAACGATACGCTCTCAGGTGAGCGCACGCTGGGTCCCTCTGGACCTTCACATGGGAATATAGCTGCTATGGAATCCTATCCTGCAGTGTTGGAATGGGATACGGCCTTCCCAGCGAGCTGATGGGGGTTCAATGGCTGGGAGAGGGGGTTTATTATTATTTGAACATGTTCCTTGCGGAATAGTGTGGCCGGAGCTGCTCTTGACATTTGACGTTTCTAGAAAACGTCTGTAGACGTGTCAGTAAGAGACCAGCCAACTCTAAAACCTTTAGCCTACATATGAATCTTGGCAGCTTGCGGTCGGAGCAGCGTGCACTAAGCAAGCTATCAACTTGTATCTGCTCGGTTTTGCAACCTGGTCGCAAGAGGAACCAGTTTAGGTAGACATCTTGTTATTATGCAATTTGAGACCAGCGTGTCCCTACTGACGAACCACGAGGCAACGACGCCTAATTTCACCATATGACTCAACTTCCTCTTTAGAGGGTAGAGAGGTGTGTGTGTGTGTGTGTGTGTGTGTGTGTGTGTGTGTGTGTGTGTGTTCAGTAGTAGTTTAAACAGATGGAGAGCTTTATGTCAGCGAGGCGTGAAGGGCTGGCATTGGCTGCTAGCGTGGTAGCGGGCGCTGTTAAAATATGTTTGGTGTTCACATTATAGGATCTGGCCCAGGCCAGGAGAATGTCTGGGCACTTCCGAGCGCGGAGATGATTTATGGGACTCATAAGGACGAGACACTTCCCTAAAAGTGTACAAGGAAATGTTTGATGTGGGACTCACACCCCCTGGTCTCTGGGCGGTAAACATGGAGGATGTATTGTTCCAGCTAGAAACACATGCGCGCATGCACACACACACTTGCACGACAACAAACCGTCCTCAGGTGACTGTGGTCTTGCTTAAAAGGATGTTCTGGGTATAGAAGCGGTTGCCATGGTGCTGTGACGTTGTCGAGATCCCCATCGCCAGTCGTCAGGCAGAACTCTGGCTGGCACACACACACGCGCGCCAACACCTTCATTTGACAAGCCTCACTGTTAATCTCGTGCACTATTTCCATGTTTAATACTTGACTGTGTTTTGCCTGTTGGTAAAGTTCAACTTTGGGCAAGCGTACGTGCGTACCTGCGCATGTACATTGTTCACTGACAGTTCTTGAATGGTGACACATATAAGGGCTGATTTCCACTTTCATGTCACACACTGGTCTGAAACTATGTACGTACACACACAGACACACACGCACGCACACACACACACACACACACACACACACACAGAGACTCTGGCTGTGGAAATTGCCCCGGTCTCAGATGGGTGAGTTTAGTTTGGACACTGGCTAATAACAATTCACATTGTACTCAGGCTGATGTTTGTATGAAACCATACAGAGTATGTGTTAGACGTGACCTCTCTCTCTCTCCCCCCTCCCACCCCCAGGTGCTGGAGAATCAGGAAAGAGCACCATTGTCAAGCAGATGAAGTGAGTTCATTTCCCATCCATACACATAATGCATAAGCATAATGACTCTGTTTCAAGTGTCACGCTGGGAGCAGCAGACCAATCAGTACAGGGGAGGTGTAGTGCGGGGTTTGAATTCTGTTGTCTGTCTTACATTGTTGTTTTGCTGTTATTGTGTTGTGTTAGTTACAGTGTTGCTGTTACGGTGTTGCTGTTACAGTGTTACTGTTATTGAGTTGCTGTGTTACAGTTACACTGGTACTGTGTTGCTGTGTTACTGTTAAAGTGTTGCTATGTTACAATGACAGTGTTACTGTTATCGTGTTGCTGTGTTACAGTGACAGTGTTGGTGTTAGTGTATTTTTATTTGTGCTTCACTGTGTTTTTCAAGCTAGCCGTTGAGTTTAGCACCATGTCAAGTATATTGAATGTGACCAGCCCTCCACCCCCCTGGCACGTGGCTGACTGTGTTGTCTGCCTGCAGGATCATCCACGAGGCAGGCTACTCAGAGGAGGAGTGTAAGCAGTACAAGGCTGTGGTGTACAGCAACACCATCCAGTCCATCATCGCCATCATCAGGGCCATGGGCCGCCTCAAGATTGACTTTGGCGACGCCACCCGAGCCGTGAGTGGCAGGGTCCCCTGTGTCTACCGGACACTGCTGGGCCACTGATGTTAGCTGTCACCCGGGATTAGCATTAGCATAGCTGTCATTAGCATAGCTGTCATTAGCATGTGGTGCCATGCTGGCACCACATGTCATATATGCTGTAAAACACCTTCCTGTTATTCTATATTAATCAAAATATGTATCCAGTTAGTTAGTTAGTTAGTTAGTAGGGATATTTGGGTAAAAGTTGGTTAAAACACGCACACACACACACACAGATGTTTAGGTCAGATGGTTTATTATGGTATGTGATGGTTGGCGGGTGCTGTTGGCAGGACGACGCCAGGCAGCTGTTCGTGCTGGCTGGCTCCGCAGAGGAGGGCTTCATGACGGCGGAGCTGGCCGGGGTGATCAAAAGGCTCTGGAAGGACGGGGGGGTCCACGCCTGCTTCAGCAGGTCCAGGGAGTACCAGCTCAACGACTCTGCGGCATAGTACGCACGCACACACACACACACACACACACAATCGGAGCAGGACACAAGCCAACTACAGACGGTTTATTGAGTGTGTTAAATGCTCCTACCTAGAGCCACATTACTGCACACAAACAAACTGTCAAATAGGCCACACTGACCCGGCGCTGCCACCGCTACCGTAGGCCTTGCCGTGTGTGAGCTTTGACCTTTGGATGGTCAATATTTGTCCTGTTGTCACTGGTTGAGTGACTCATGGTGGTTTAGAGACTGTTTACGGTTTGACCTTACACTCCACTAAACTAAACTTAAAGGTACACTCCACGGTTTCCCCATGTAGCAACAACCCCCAGAACCCAACATTTCTGCCCCAGCTCACTTTTTCTCTCTCCCTCTCTCTCCCCCTCTCCCCCTCTCTCTCTCTCTCTCCCCCTCTCTCTCTCTCTCCCTCTCTCTCTCCCCCTCCCTCTTTCTCTCCCTCCCCCCACCTCCAGCTACCTGAACGCCTTGGACAGGATATCCCAGGCCACCTACATCCCCACCCAGCAGGATGTCCTCAGGACCCGTGTGAAGACCACGGGCATCGTGGAGACCCACTTCACCTTCAAGGACCTGCACTTCAAGTAAGAACCCCTTCGTGTCGTGAGTGCTTCACTTCCTGTTGTTTGCCCCAGTTGAGCTGTGATTGCGTCAGGATTTGTCCATGTCATCGATGAGTCATCTCAGTCTGGGCCTTTCATTGGTGAACACAGAAGGGAGAAGTGAACACAATTAAGCCAGAGTTTGTGCCTTTATTTGGCCAGTTTGTCACCGGCTGTCCCGTATCAGGGTGATAGGGGTGCGGCGGGAGGGGTTGTTCTTGCTCAACCCTTGTGTTCAGTTCAGAGTGGACTTTTAAAACTCTGCATCACGTGACGCTAAACTGGCGTCATGACTTTGTGGGGGCTTAGACCAGATTTCCCTCTCATTGATTGTTCCTTAGCAGCCGACAAAAGCCCATCTGCTCTGAATGTGCTGTTCTCTGCAGTTACACAACGATCTGTGTTTTCGATGCCCTCATTTAGGCACACAATGCAGTAACTAATAGCAGTTTATGCAAGACTCGTATGACACAGAGATGTTACACCATAATTACATTTGAGAGACTTCCTGTGTTGACTGAAGGATTGTTTTAAATCTACGAAACATTTAAAAGTGTCTGTTGTCATGCTTTACTACAAAGCGATTTCAACTCATAGCGCAACAGTCTATTTGTTCAAATGCCAATATATTGTATATTATAGTATACTACTTTAAATAATGAACCTACAATTTAATATTTGATTTGGCATCACCCCTTCATCGTGCCCTCTGAGAGGGATGAGAATTTTCACTTTATCCTATTGGGATTTAGACTGCTGTTTGTTTTGAGCGTCGGTTGAACCACATCACTGCCTTTTGATCCAAACGCGTTGCTACGCTCCTCACGTGCGCTCCTGTTCTGCTGCAGGATGTTTGATGTGGGCGGCCAGCGCTCGGAGAGGAAGAAGTGGATCCACTGTTTCGAGGGCGTGACCGCCATCATCTTCTGCGTGGCGCTCAGCGACTACGACCTGGTGCTGGCCGAAGATGAGGAGATGGTGAAATATGTCTTTTTGTTTTTAAGTATAGCTATGGAATTGCTGTCTCTTCTTTTTCTGGGACCTCAAAATGAGCAGTGATTGGTTAATAAGTAAATAAATATATAGGATGAGTTAAAGACATCATAAGTACGGTCACATATAGGCTAGATGGATGGGAAATATTACTCAGTGTTCCTTTTTAATATACAAACTTTACACCCATGTGGACATGTAGGCTAGACTGAGGGGTTGGTGTCTTGTGGACGCGCCTCAGTGCATTGTGGGTGCGTCTTCTATGTGCACACACTCTTTCACAAGAGTGTATTTAACAGATTTGCTGAGAAAAATATTTCTATATGCCTTGAATATTTGTATATGCCAGACCAAGACTACAACTTTACTCCTCAAGTTTCCCTTGACGAGGGCATTTCCTGGTTGTGCAGACAACAAATCCAATCAGTGATCTTTTATAAATACTAGCGGCACAAACTGTTTCCCATGTCCAATATTGGTGTAGTTAAGAGATTCACAGGAAAATATTTTTTACATGCTTTTACATGCTTTTACATGCCACAACACTTACACTGTCACTCAGTCAACGCGCATGTTGTCACATGTGCAACATGCTGAAGCCCTACTCCTGTTGCCCAAGTAGAGTCAAGTCACAGAGCGTGTGACATGCTGCTGATAGCCAACTGTGGATTGCCATTTTTGGTTGACAGTTATCTTTGCCTCAGGTTACTCAGTCCTTTCCCGCTGTGTGTCACTTGCTGCAGTGCTGTTGTTAGTCATTGTTTTTTTGCTATTAGAGGCACTAGAGGCACAGTAAATAAAAATGTTTTTGGTTTGAGTCAGAAAGGTGTGTGCGTACCAGGATGTTTATTTATTGTTGGTGGGTGTGTGAGTGTTTAACCCCGGACGTTTTGGCCCTTGGCTTGGCATGCTTGACATAATTTGGCCTTTGGGGAACACTAATTGGGCAACCCTGGGCTAGACTGAGGGGAAACATTACTTAATGTACCTTTTTTAATACACAAACATGTTTACACCCATAGGGTCGCATATAGGCTAGACTGAGAGGAAATATTACTCGGCGTACCTTTCAGGTGATCACATGGTTGCTGTCTTCTTCTCTGCTGTAGAATCGCATGCATGAGAGCATGAAGCTGTTTGACAGCATCTGCAACAACAAGTGGTTCACCGACACGTCAATCATCCTCTTCCTCAACAAGAAGGATCTGTTTGAGGAAAAGATCAAGAAAAGTCCTCTGACCATCTGCTACCCGGAGTACGCAGGTGAGAGGTCGCAGACTGCCCCCCCCCCCCCCCTTTTTAATGTGTGAAAAACGACAAATGTGTGTTGTAATGCTTTGAAAAAATAAATAAAAAGCATTCTTGATAAGAAAACGTTTAATCTCCAACAATTGTAAATTTAAGCACAGAAACTGCAGAAGCAGTATGTATTCTGT
The DNA here is from genome assembly GCA_027575585.1 of Percopsis omiscomaycus. Taxonomy (NCBI): domain Eukaryota; kingdom Metazoa; phylum Chordata; class Actinopteri; order Percopsiformes; family Percopsidae; genus Percopsis; species Percopsis omiscomaycus. The sequence continues at coordinate 7,456 of JAODLI010001452.1, forward strand.
CACCAGAATATCATCAGTACTTTAGAAGGAGCGTTTCCTGACTGACTTCCTGATTTTTCCCCAAATGCACCTTGACCAGGCTCCAACACATACGAGGAGGCGGCCGCGTACATCCAGTGTCAGTTTGAGGACCTGAACAAGAGGAAGGAAACCAAGGAGATCTACACGCACTTCACCTGCGCCACCGACACCAAGAACGTGCAGTTTGTGTTCGACGCCGTCACCGATGTCATCATCAAGAACAACCTGAAAGACTGTGGGCTGTTCTAACACCCGGCACACTGGTGAGGAACCCATAGGATGTTTTTTAGGGGGGGGGGCACATTTTGCCTGATGTGAGGAAATGATAAAGGGTTTTTCGTTTTGGTTCCTTGTGAAATGTGGGCCTGTGCAGCACTTTGAGGGCCCTCGTTTCCTGGTCAAGGCCCAAGTGGAGCCGCTTGCGTTAAGACATGGTCTGACCTGGCGGAGACGCTAGCCCAATACTGCAGCACTACGCCCACCTGGTTTTGACTGACACACCCTCTACTGCGCCCCCACGCCCATTTTGGCTCAAGGGATGTTATAGCGGGCCAGGAAATTAGCAGCAAGAGAAACCACCTTGCGCTCAACGAAATTAGCAATACGTCTGCGTTGGCGCTATCGCCGTCTGGAAACTAGAGCCCTGAGACTGTAATGTGATAAAGGGCTATATAAATAAACTTGACTTAACATAAGAACTGTTTTGACACCTTAAAGATTTGACTCCACCTGAATCAATAAATGTGAAATTATAAACTATGATCTCTCTCTCTCTCCCTCCTTCTCTCTCTCTTTACAGCGAGGCCAGCCAACGTTTATCTTCGGTCGAAAGGAGGAGGAGGAGGTTCAGTGCTGTACAATACGCCACTTTTAGCAGCTTAATTTAAGTCTAATTTCGTTGTGGAATGTTTCCAGCTAGTGTTACCACGTTTGTGTAGAATGTTTGTATCACTGTAAAAGAGGGGGAAAAAAGTGTCTGCAATTTTTTCCACACAATTACATTTTTTATTTTGTTTATTTTGTTTTGATTCTTCTCCGGAGAGAAGACGGTCGTACGGTCGTGGTTCCTTTTCACCGCCCTCCCGGGGGGAACGAACATTGTCTGGTCAGACGGGTCGTTCTCGGCCCGTCTCCGTGGCGTCAGGCCACTCCTGGGTCCCCTTTGCTGGTTCTCCAAAAGCCTCCGGTCTGAAGGTACATTGGTCTCCATAGTGACCAAATTGTAGCCACACACCCCTCCACTAAACCCCTCACCCCGCCTGCCATGACGACAGGAGGCCACACGGGCCAACCACGCGGTACGATACTGGGATGTGAATTGCTCCATGTGTTGCTCCCACTAAGGGAACTGGGTTTTAGCCATGCACAATCTATATATCTACTACTCCAGACGGGAAAGAGCTGGTTTGTTGAAGGACGACTTCAACTGCACACTGTATATTTTAACATGTTGGGACTGTTACATGGGGGGGGGTCAGAGAAAAAGATTTGAAAGAAGAATTTAAGGTGTGATTTTTATGATTACGATTCTCTGCTCCCAGCCTGTCAGAGATTATTAAAGGGACCAGATCTGTGACTCTAGATGATGCGATGAAGATGGTCTATGGTCTGTTGTCACAAAGAAACTGCCACAGGTGTGTGTGTGTGTGTGTGTGTGTGTGTGTGTGTGTGTGTGTGGGTGTGTGTTCTTGCATGGACACACACACTGTTTGTAGACTCATCTCCCTTATTTTGCTAATAAAAACCATTACAAAGCACATACAGTTGTTTTATTGGTGTACAGACTATATTCACCAGAATCACGGCTTGACTTGGTGTCAGAAGGATGGTACCATAGATTAATATGAATCTATGGTAACAAGATAATATAACAAGACCTGAATATCAATCAATATCTGTAATCCCTTATTTCTACAGTATAGTGCATTACAATCGCATGCTTTCCCCTGCTTTCTACCTTGAATGATATGAAATGTCATGCTTCCAGTGGTCACACTATTCTTTGAAGACATAACTGTGTTTTGTTAGTATCTACTTGTAGGCATGGCTTTAAAATTGATTATAATATAGATAGATTATAAGCACAAATAATAACAGATGCATTTTATTTTCACTCCATGACTCCTCTCAAAAGCATAACTTTAATCATAGATGCTTACCAAGTTAACTAATTATTATATTAGTATAATTTTTTATTATATTAGTATAATTATATTAGTATACAAGCATGTTTGGAGGGTGTAGGATGTGATATATTCATATATATATTCAAACAGACTGTCAAGTGAGATATGCGACGCACTCTAGTGGTCACACAAGGACGTATTTAGGGTGTCAATCCTTCCTGTCACAATTTGCAATGTAAATATAAAGTGCGTTGACGTTTGGCAGCAGTCTCGCGAAAGACCCGGGAAAGATGTTCTGCAGAAGAGACAGGATTTGTCATGGTACAGTTACACACTCATTACATCATGAGCACACACACACACACAAACAGTGTCTGTCATGGAGGGTAGTATTTATACATCGTCCGGTGTCTTACCTCACCTGCTTTTGAGACTGCTGTTAGGTATGTATGTATGTAAACCTTTTATTTAACCAGGAAAAGCTATTGAGATTAAAACATCTCTTTTTCAAGAGTGTCCTGTCCAGGTGAAGTGTTTAAAATTAGTCTCCACAATGCCCACTTTAAGGGGAAAATGTTTTGGAAATGATATCCCATAATATCCTGGACAGAGAATGTGGGCTTGTGACGTGAACTGGAATCCTGGAATGCTACAGCATGTGTGCTTTGGGAACAGGAACGCTATGCGTGTGGTGAATGAAAGGGAGAACCGGGAATTGTGCAGAAACTGGGAATGTTGACATGTTGAGTAGGCTCAACATGGACTGTGTGTGTGTGTGTGTGTGTGTGTGTTTGGTGGGGGGGTGAACAATATATGCATTGTGTGTTGTGCAGTGTGGTGCTAACTGTGTCTCTCTCACTGAGACACAGAGGACATTATCAGCCATGTTGGAAGCTACACACACAGACACAGGTGGTGATTTATAGTAATTAACTAATGTTTATTTGTATTATGCAGATAAGCCAGTGTTACAGGGTTTTTGTTAAAGGTACACTCCTCAAATGTGTCCCCAGGACCAAACATGTCCTCCACAGCTCACTGCTGTGTGTGTGTGTGTGTGTATGTGTGTGTGCGTGCATGCTTGCTTGCTGTCACTTGATCTTGTCAGTTGAGGCAGTTCTCAGAACCTGGCTTTCATCTGCTCTCGCTTGCACACACACACACACACACACACACACACTCCTCCCCGTGATCTCACTGATTCTTGGTTCCATGGCAACAGTGAGCGAGGCTGCGAGGGGTGAGCGAGGGAACAGGAGAGAGAGAGAGAGAGAGAGAGAGAGAGAGAGAGAGAGAGAGAGAGAGAGAGGGAGGTTGTCTTCAGCTCCCTGAGGGCGTCCGGCGATGGCAGGTGTTCCTCGGGGGAGGGGAGCAAGACGGGGTCAACATCACAGAGTGGTCTCTTAGAACACGCTGTCCCTGGCCAATCACAATCGGCCATGGTCTGTGACCTTTAGGAGGCCTGTCTGGCTGTGTGTCTGTCCGTGTGTGTCTATCTGTCTGTCTGCCTGCTTGTCTGTCTGTCTGTCTTTCTGCCAGGGAGACAAGTTATTCTAGGTTATTCTAGGTAGTCAAGACTGTATTGATTCTCTCTCTCTCTCTCTCTCTCTCTCTCTCTCTCTCTCTCTCTC
>JAODLI010001453.1:0-11232 GCA_027575585.1 Percopsis omiscomaycus
CCCTTCGGTGGGTTCGGTGAATGCACATATGAAACTGGTGGGGTTCAGTACATCCAACAAGGTTAAGAACCACTGGCTTAGGCTATACGTTGTCTGTCTCCAACATCTGTGGATGTGTTACAAAAAATATACATATATATATTTAACGTTTGCACAAGTTCTTTGGTCCCCCTCTGTCCGACCCGACACGTATCTGCAAATTACACCGTTTCTTTCACCCCTTTCCTTAAAATCCGCGGGTACCCGAACCCGTGCAAGACTCTGGTCAGGACCCCTCAAGTGCTCGGAGATGCTTTTGGGGGGGATTGTTAAAGATTGTAAAATAAAATATATATATACAGTATATATACATCCTGCATATATTATATTTAATATAGTTTCATTATATTTAAAAAGTGAGCATACAAAACATGGTTTTTGTAAATCTACATACGGGTACACAGCTCTCGGACACCCACCGCTCCCTTCTTCATGCACATGCTTGCGTCGCGGGGGTTCAGAAGGGCCGTGCTTGCTGACCGACAGATTGAATTCACACTCCTTCTTTAGGCCGTCTTGTGTTGTTTAGTCATGCAACTATAACAAGTCAACAAACCGCTCTGTCGGCCTATTAATAGCCCATTACATTCAAACAGTTAGCTGAAAGGTTAAAGGTAGGGAGATGGTAGGGAGACTGGGATGATATTGCAGCTCGGCCTGTAACACAAGCCGGCTTGCAGTGGGTGGGAGATGGCCCCCACGTATCCACCCACTAATTAAAAACAAGGATATGTAATCCACACACGTCACTCTGTCACATATCTGCACGGTGACCTGCGGGAAACCCAAACCCGCGGCAGGATTAAAATGCTTTTCCCGTGAAGGTGGTTGGCCCATTGCACCATTCAGGGCTGAATCCTCAAGCTAGCATTGGCTCACAGCTGCATGGTATGAGAACAGTGTCTCCTGCCTTGTTATCACAATATTAACCCCCTCCCACACACACATACACACACATTATAGAGACCATATTTATGCTAGTGGAGACACATATAGTATGTACGCAGGGTCACATTTGTGTGCAGTTGGTCCATGTACATGGCATTCCACTGCTCAAAGTCATAAATACAAGCTGCAACATAATAATAATATTAATAATAATAATAATAATAATAAAGAGAAAAAAACAAATTAACATTTTATTATTCACATTTCTCATAAAACCCAACTTGCACACACAGGGCCTTAGTTACCTGGTCAAGGTGCAAGCGGAGGTGCAGGGCACAAGTCCAAGGCGCAAGTCGATCTAAGGTGTGTCCAATACTTTTTTGCTAATTTCGGGACATGTGGCGGAAATGGGTAAAAGGGTTTGATTAGAATGAATAAATAATCAGTAGGAGTGGTGGGGGCTGTCTTAAATTATGGCTCCTCTCATTCCCTTTAACCGCAGTGCTCTCTCTGTCTCGGCAAATTGCCAATTTCGCAATATAGCGGCTGAAAAGCTTTTATCGAGAGGAAACTGTAAAAACTGATGTCCTTGTTCGGGAGGTGCACAGTCACCAAGTGCGCAAATATGGTACCTCTAATAAACCATCATGTTTTGTGATTAAAAAAGGTTAAGGACATTAGTAATTAGTCAAAGTATTCAAAATATAGGCCAACATAACACGTGCGTGATTTTGGATAGGTATGTGCACCTTCGCCCGAAAGCCAGGAAACTACCACACAACACCTGCGTCTCCGCTAAGACGTTGTCTGACCAGGCGGAGACGCTAGTGCAATATTTGGTTTTATTTGACACCACCTAGCATTGGGCCACCTGATTTTGACTGACACACCCTGTACTGCACCCCCACACCCATTTCGGCGCAAGTGATCTCATGGCGCGTCGTGAAATTAGCAAACATGCCTGGGCTAGAGAAAAACAACCTTGCGCCCAACAAAATTGTCATTAGGTCTGAGTTAGCGCTACTGCCGGCCTTGCGCTTTCCGGAAAGTAGAGTCCACACACACACTTGGGGTCTTTGTGATGCCACATGTCTGTGCTGAGTCCTGGCAGACTCTCGTTGGTTGTCTGGCAATGGAAATCTTGTACATTTAAATACAACAGATCCACTCATGGACACACACACACACACACACACCTCGCTCTTAATTGTGAGGTGGCATGGAGATCAGGGGCAGGGCCCACTGGATAGTGCACAAGGGGGACACTGTAGTTGAGGCTTTAATCGTGAAACTAACACCGTAATTGTTCTTACCCATTCATTATTGTGGCAGCACCACCACAAGGACACATTAGCTGTAACTGCACCAGAAAAGCACTGGGTTTCCTTGCAGAATATCAAGTGGAAATGAAGCCCAGACGTTTTGAGAGGCCTTGGCATGGTGCTGGTGGTACAAGGCAGTATAATATCAGTATCACACTGCGTTAAGACCACTGCAAAACTGAGACCTCCCTGCATTGTCGCTGCTGTCAATCTGCCTTTAGGCCTGGGAAATATGTATTCCTACAAACCATAAGCTTTCACAAACATGATATTTCCTAGAAGCATACAGACAAGCTCCAGTTAATTCACTCCTGTGCAGTTGCTTTGACATTGAAGTCTTCGGAAGTTTTCCGGAGTAATATAAAAATCTAAGATAATTGCTTGATGCTAAAAACCTCCATCTAGACAAACACCATTTCCCAGAAAGCTCTGTGGTGACAGATTGTGACATGGTAATGATTGCCACCCACGACTGGGAGACTGAAGCCTGTTGGCGGGTAGTCAAACCCAGGCTGACCAAAATAAGACGTAAAGAACAATCAGAGCAAATAAGCTATTATGCAACTAACATGCAGTGGTTGTTAAGGCTTTACCAAGGTATGTTTGATTGCTTGTTTTTAGCTGTTCCTGTCTTCTTTCCCAGTGGGAACTGAAGAGAAACCCACAAGGATTGCACTTGATTTATCAAAGGGCCGGAAACCATATCCAACCAAATAACATGTGGCAGTGGCACTAAATAATTATCTAATAGGAAACATATTGGAAGAGCAAGATGTTCTCCATCTTATCAGAGGTATAATATGACACTGGTTCTCACACTTTGTGACCCGTGTGTGCATGAGGGTGGATAGAAGCAATGAACCACTTCCTTTAGTAGCCTAACATAAAATATACAGTATAAACAGCCATACACTGCATTGCATCAAACAAGATTGGAAATAATATCAATATGAAAATAGAAATACTGTAGTTTAAATTATTTCGAAATGTTGAAATCATTTCATGACCCCAATCTTGCGATGCCTTGCAGGCCTTCCGACCCACAGTTTGAGAACCTCTGGATTATGGGAAAGTGGAGAGGTACACTGTTGTCCCAGCATTGTCTATCTGCAGAGGGAAGCATTTGAAAGTCATGGGGAGACAGGCGAGCATTTGCGGGTCTGGGGGGCCAAACAAATCCAGATGTGTGAGCATGTCCACAAGGTGTCCTTTTGTACAGTAGTTGTTTTGCCTTGATCAGAAGAAAGGCTGCTTCTTTGTTTCATGTTCCATGCTCCCTTCTACGTCTCTTAATCTCCCTCCCTCACTTTTCTGTCTTTTACGCTCACTCTTTACTTTGTATAATTAACTCTCTGGGCAGGCAACAAATCACTATTTTGTGAACAACTTGAGTGTTTAACAATAGCGTCGTAAAACCCACTCTAAAATGAACACCCAATGCATTCCATCACAGTGTAACAATGACATTTCTCACTGCTAGTCATTGCTTGGCTAAACACCTGTCTTCTATGCCCTGCCAAGGCTTCTACTAGTAGGTGCATGTAGACACATAAGCATAACTGTATTCGGAATGCATTGTATTGTTGCTATCATATACAGTAAGTAACCTTCACTTTCAATGGGACAGATTGCCTATGTTATAATTTCCACAGACATTGACTTATTTTTAGGAATTTCTGCAGACCCCAAAGTTGCCTCTTTGTAGATACAGTTTCCTGTGTGAGCGTGCGTTTGTCCTTGTGTGCCAGCTTGCGTGAAAGCGAAAGGGAGAAAGAAAGATAAACAGAATAAAAAAGTGTCATGGTGTTTGGAGCATGATCATTTTATAAAAACATATGAGGCTGTGTAACCCAAGCTTATAGACACACTCTGTGGCTGAACGTCCTGTGGCTATGAGCTGTGTGGGCTGGCAGTGAAGCAGGCCTCCTACTGGTACCAGAACCACTGCTACGCAGGGGCTCGGAGGCACGCTGCCTTAGAACTGAAACTGGAACCGTGCAACCGTCTTGCTGTCCTCTACGCTCCTTAAGTCTCACTGAATCTCATGTTTTCCTGTCTACCTTTTCTGTCTTCTGTCTACCTTAGTCATGTTACATAGGCCTACATGTTCACACATACTGTATACAAACACAATCACACAGCAAGTGAGTTGGTAAAACGTCCCGTAAACATTAACCCATGCTACATACAGTTATGCTAGCAAAGATGCTAATAGCTACAGTGCTAAAAAAGTCCTTTAATGTCCACATACACGTGAATGTACTCATTGAACACACACACCCGCGGTCACGCCGCATAACTTCCCATTAAGTAAGCAGCTAGCCTTTGATTCTGCGTGTGTTTAGGAGCTGCTGCGCTTATGGGGACGGTGTTTTGCGATGTATTACAAATGAGCTGTTCTTTTTACGGCCCGGCTGGGAGTCCCCCCCGTGTCACAGGCAACACTCATATTAGTTAGTGCAGCTGTTGAGGAGGACATGACTGTTGTTATCCTTCTGTCTGGGGGCTGCGGGGGTTGTGGACACACACACAACACACACACACACACACACACACACTCACTGTCATTTGGTAACAATCAGTGCATGTTTTTTGTTTTACCACGCAAACAATGTGTGGTGGCTTGATATGTAATTGCTTAAATAGAGTGAGGAGGTTTTATAGTTTATAATTTACGATATTAGCATTATTATTGGAGTGTGTGTGTGTGTGTGTGTGTGTTGTAGCATTGGCACGGTCTCTGTCCTGTCTCAATTTCGCTACAGTTGCTGCTGCTCCTCCGTGTCCTGGCATGCTTGGGGGCTGACATCACAGCCCAGTGGAGAGCACACACAGACACACAGACACGCACACACACACACACAGACACACATGTGCAAACACACAAACATGCAGATACATGTGAATACACTCCCACACACACAGAGAGAGAGAGAGAGAGAGAGAGCGGCGAGGGGGGAGGGTGGTATTGGGTGAGTTATGCGGTCAGAGTGGGATTGGAGGGGGTGGATTCTGGTTCAGGTGGAACTGGTGAGAAGGATGGTGTCACGTTTGGTATGAAAATAATGCATGATTATAAATGATGATGCATGATTTATATATGATAACATTTATAAATTATATATTATAATAATTATATAATTATATAATTTTATATAATTTTATATAATTATAATATAAAAGGCTTTCCTTCGTTTTTACTCCACTTCCAAAAGCACTTTCTGCTGTCTGAATAATTGTTTTTAGCGCTTGTCTACTTAGACACATGTCCTGAAATGGATTCAATGTCAATGTCTGATTTAAAAAAGTTCTAAAATGTTTTGTCAGTGTGACTCTTTAAAGGTAAAACAAAGGAAGGAGCTGGGTTAGTGTGCATCTAGAAGAAAGTATTAATAGAAAGTATATCATTTACATAATTAGTGCTTCTAACATAGGACATAGGTAGTAGTAGTTTCTTATGAGAAGTTATAACTTTATCTACCAAATAGTCATAAGATGGGATGTGACACTGTTAAAGTGTTAAAGAGCATTAGGAGCTCAAGAATGAGCAAGAATTAGTTTTTCTTTCTTACTCTCTGTCTGTCTTTCCAAAGCACTCTGCTATAACTCGCTCGCTTTAACCTCACTCGACAAGCAGTGGCACTTCATTGGCACCAGGCAGTCACTCACCTTTATATGGCCCCTCAGTTTTTGTTAGGAAATCGCGTATTATTAGGTTTCCTGGCGTGTGTGTGTGTGTGTTCCAGGTTGGTAGGTTGCGTGCCAGACACACTGAGAATATGGTCTAAATTGGGCACCACAGTTATTGCAAAGTCAGTCTGATTGCTGCGCCGCTGATGTCAAGATGCTGTTTTAGTCACGAACGCACATGCACACACACACACACACACACACACACACACACACACACACACCTCTGACTAAGGTTGTGTCCTTAAGTCAAACACATGCGGATGATGACTTCACACAGACTTCTGATCCAACCGCTTGACATGGATACACGACCCCGTTCCCCTCCCCACGTCACTGGTACTCACCAGCCAAGCCTAATAGCTCGGGAACAAGCCTGAGAATAGGGTGCCCTGTCAAGTATCATTTAGGGTACATTCAGGGTAAATGATTCAACCCAGTGTCTCTCGACTGCATGTGCCACAATGCAGGCTTTCAACAAAACCCTGATTAACCTTTTTAATTAGAGAGAGGATGCAATCAGCTGGTGATTTGTTGGAGGAAAAACCTGCATACGGTTTGAGATACACCACCTCAGCCCATTTCAGTACGTTGTCAGCGGTTTACAACGTGGAGCTTTACATTTTCCTATTTTTCTTCCTCTCTTCGTCTCTTCCTCTCTTCCTCTCTTCCTCTCTCTCTCTCCCTCTCTCTCTCTCTCTCTCTCTCTCTCTCTCTCTCTCTCTCTCTCACTGCAGATACCTTCCAGTACCTTCTATCGTTCTCACAGGGCCACCTCAGCTCCCTTCTGGAGGGCACCTACTCCAGCCTGTCCCGCAAGGCCCTGCCCCATGTCAACCAGCTCTTCTCCTCCCTCTCCCTGTACCTGCGGGGCGCCAACATCTCCGTGGATGCGGCGGTCCACCAGTTCTTCGACCACCTCTTCCCGCTGGTCTACACGCGGCTGGTCCACCCCGGCGCCGAGTCGGGCGGCTGGGGGGCGGAGGGCACCGAGCGGAGCGACTGCCTCCGCATGACCCGGCAGGACGTCAGCCCCTTCGGGCCCCACCCGGCCACCATGGCCCAGGAGCTGACCGAGGCGCTGGGGGCCGGCCGGCAGCTGGGCCTGGCCCTGCGGGAGGGCACGGAGGTGGTGAACGCCACGGAGCACGTGGCCGTCAGCAAGGAGTGCGCCAGGGGGCTGGCCAAGATGACGTACTGCTCCCACTGCCGGGGCCTGACGCTCATCAAGCCCTGCGCGGGCTACTGCCTCAACATGATGCGGGGCTGCCTGGCCAGCCTGGTGGAGCTGGACCAGCCGTGGAGGGCGTACGCGGGCCTGCTGGACCAGCTCACCCACGCCGTGGCCGGCCACCACAGCCTTGAGCTGGCCCTGCTGGGCGTCAGGGGCCACGTCGACGAAGCCCTGCTGTACGCACAGCTCCACGGGCCGCTCATCACCGCCACCGTGAGTACACGTACAACACCTGCAGAGACAAAAACTATAAAAAAGTCTCATTTCTCATTTCCTTTTAAAATACACATTTGTAATCCTATGTATTGGGAAATTGATTCAACGTTTTTTTTTCTCCAAAATTCTTGGCTTTTTTTAGATACAAGGTTTACAGTGACTATGTTTAAATTTGTAAAGCTTTGTTTAACTTTCACGGAGCATTATCAAGGGAAAATTGTCAGTGAAGATCTCAGTTTTTGTATTTTTGCGTTCAGTGTGTATTGCTACAGAGGGACATGAGACCATGAATACTGTAGTTAGGACTTATACCTCAGTTACGGCTTTATTTAATAGCTGTTCTGGATTTGTATTCTTTATACAAATCCACTAGCCTACAGTTAAGGTATACACCATGTAATGCGCAGCTAATGTGTTCACATTAATAGTTGAGGACTCGATCTGTGCCAGATTGTTTTATACAGCCATGTCAGTACACAGGAACGTTTATCTTTATCTTTTAAAATCCTGATCCACTTTGTATCAAACCTTTTTGTTGTTGCATTCACCCAGTGTGTATCCACTGTGAGTCATCATGCTGTGGATTAGAAGGTGCTCAGGAAAACACGCACATTTATTCCCGCTATGTAGGGTGTATTTCCAAGCCCCCCTCCTCCCAAACCCTACACCTCTTCTACACGTGCACTATATGGTGCATATCTATCTCCTGCTGTTGAATGACTCTATAAGTGCACTTCTAAATGTGTCTCTCCCTGGGCGGGAGCTCAACCTACCTTTTACTGGCCCTCTGTATGAACTGGCTGGCTGGTCCAGGCTACACTTGCCTCAGGACTCTGTTTTCAATACCTTTTTACAATGTGAATATGGACACACACAATAATATCGCAATATACAGTATTTGGAAAAATATATTTACAATATTCTTTAAATATATTTTCTTTCCGTATGGATTAGAACCACTGGCTACGCGAAAACCAGTTACAGAACTTTAACACAGCAATATAGACTTTGTTTGTTATATGAAATGTATAGTGTTTATAACCTAAAACTCACACACGCACACACACACAGACACAGTGAAGGTCTAACTTTCTGGCTGATGCGCTAATGTGTGATCTACAAGTGATCGGTTGTGATCACTGCATGAGATTTAGATAACACGGGAGCATCACATATGTGTGGTTGCCAGGCTTGGGGATCGACCCTGTACAACTATGCAGAGAGTCCACTCTTTCTGGCGGCCTGTTTTGCATGGTGTGTGTGTGTGTGTGTGTGTGTGTGTGTGTGCCTGCTTGGTATTCATGGGGTAGCAAGCTAGCCTGTAGCTGGGAGCCCAGTGCAGCCACAAGTAGGACAGAAGTGAATGGGTTCCAGCCAGGCCATACAAACCGAACCCAGCCAGCTGGAAGAAAATGCCCAGAGAACTGCCTCTAGAAAAATGTGGCCATCAATCAGATACTGGTGGCTAGCGTTGCACGTACGGGGGCTCAAAGTTAGGCATACATACGCTGTAAAATCAAATAATGCATCACTGGAGCCAGGGCTAACCTCGAACCCTTGGCCTTTTTAAATTGCTGCTATGTCTTTATGCGACCACAGCGGCCCATACAAGGGACGTTTACAGTCTTCTACGCACGACTACTGTGTCAGCAGCAACCCCCACCCCCCCTCTATACCCATATGCCCACACACACTCGCGCGCCTGCGCACACACACACACTTGGGAGTCCTGGAATAACACCTCAGTCAGTCACATTCCATAATTTCCCCATAATGTGTCTTTCTGCCTCACATGATGAAGCAAATGGAGTGGAATGGCCTTAATGGTACCGTTTTACTTCGCTGACCAGTGTTCTGCCTCAGAAGCATGAACTAGCGGTCCCGTTTTTTCTTGGTCTGCTGAGTCAGAGTATTAGTGGTTATTAAAGAAATGATTGTGACTGTGTGGGTTTTGCACCGGGATGTTATCCCAAACCGTTCTGTGGTCGTGCTCCCTCTTACTCAGCAAGCTGCAGTTAGTGCTGCTGCACGCCATAATGGAAGGCATACCGCCTCAGGCTGCGACACACACACTCACACACACACACACGCACGCGCGCGCGCACACACACGCACACCATATACAGGTATCAGATTTTTAGGAGTCTAGTAAGGGGCTGTATATTTGCAGGCCCACCCTGTGACAATACCAGAGGAGCGCGTGTGAGTGGGTTCGGGCGTCTGAAAGGGGACCATTGATAGCCTGGCGGGGCAGCGGCAGGACAGACTCTGCCTCAACACATTCCAGCGCTTATTGAGACGGAGCGTGAACGCGAGTTGAGGGGAAGTCTCGGTTGGCCACGGTTATTAGAAGGGGAGGCCGGGGGCCGGGCTAGGTTGAGTAGAGACAATTAGGAGGAAACGTATGGGAAATAAACAGTGAAAATGGCAGCTCTTATTGGGCCCCAGGACCCAGGTGGTGGGTCCGCAGGCCCCAGTAGGGTTTTACGCTCGCTGAATGTGGCCCTGTTGAAGGATTTGGAGGAGTCTCTCCCTCCCTCAGCAACCACTATGTTTAGGAGGTCACGGACCTGTGTTTTATTTACTGGGCTGCAATAGTGATATGGCTCATATGACCTGGAGTTTCTGTTGCGGGTGGGGGTTAAAGGTGGCTTAAACCATCCAGACAAGCTCTGACTCTATGATTTGCTTTGCTTTATGTATAAGTCTGGGAACTCTCAATGCTAGCCAGGCGGTGCTAACGCTGTAGATGTGAATCAAATCATTATCAGGTGATTGGACCACCTTCAGCTAATCAGACTAATAACCGCTTGACACTGATTTTCAAACACAGGCGCTTGCAGACGATTGGACCACCTTCAGCTAATCAGAACACGGGGATGATTTTACGAACTCGAGCACTTTCTATTGCTGTCGGCACCAAATAAACAACCCCCCGAACTGCCCATCTGCATGCTGATTGGCTGGTGCTTCTCCTCAATTGAGATTTCCCAGAGTGGTCTGTAAAGCGAAGCAAATCTTGTAGGCGGAGCTTGTAAAATCAGGATTTAACCAGGCTAGGGGTTGGACTCACTCACTCATTCAGAGTGCTATTGTCTGGCTGTGAGAAAATAGCAACTGTGGTCCAGATTAGGGTATCTTATATGCTGGTGTACCTTATCCGCTAGTTGGTTTTAGCCTGGTTTCTCATTACAGTCTTATGAAGGAATGCTAATAGCAGCCTGGGCCTTTAGATAATGGAAACAAGGGCGAGCGGGGATGACTGGAGGCTTTCCATTCACCACGGCTGCACCTCAATAGGCTGGAGAGCGCCTTCCTCCGCCGCGCCGCTGCTTTCCCTCCAGCCCGCAATAAAATCAAGCAGCCTAACTGGTGTGTAAACAAACTTGGTTGTCATCACACTTTCACTCTGCCCCCCTCTCTATAATTCTTTGCAATCCTTGCATTTTCTGTGTGTGTATTTCACCAGGGGAGGCAAGAAAGAGAGAGGTTTCATTAGCTTGTTAAGATGCGTGCTGATATCAACCCCCAAGCATGCCAGCAGAGGTCACCTCATATTAAAGGATTAGTTACACTGCTCAGACAGTGATCTATGGCCAAATGTGCCAGTCTGTCCGTCTAATATTTGAGATTGCCACTTGGGGAATGATGTCTGAGCCATAATATGTGCTTTTGGCCTCTCCATACTCCCAAGCCATCTTTCCGAGTAATGTGTGTGTGTGTGTGTGTGTGTGTGTGTGTGTGTGTGTGCCTTTGGCAGCGAGTCCCGTCCCCCATGGGCCATCTGACTCAGCAGGAGTGAGCATCCATTAGCTAACAACTCTAGGCTCAATCTCTACCCCC